>CAJNIZ010044995.1:5774-26940 GCA_905231905.1 Symbiodinium pilosum
GAACGTCCTGAACAAAATTTCTTGAACATTCATCCTTCGTTTGCTGCCCTCTGCCTTCTAACTAGTTAACCGAACCGACCTGAGTGTAACACACACTCCGTCTCACCTTTAAACGCCAACGAGTCTTGTCCGCATTCACCTCAGATAGACCTCAAGATGATATTGATGGAGACCCTAAACCCCTAAACCCTAAACCCTTAAACCCTAAACCCTTAAACCCTAAACCCTAGTATCGAGCGCCCTGTCGCTAGACCCAGCCCTGAGCGGCAGGGTTCCGAAGTACTTGGATGAAGGTTCATCAGACTTTAGGATGAAGGGTTTAGGATTTAGGGTTTAGCATCTAGGGTTCAGGATTTAGGGTTTAGGATTTCAGGGTTCGGGGTTTAGGATTTTTTTGGTTTAGGGTTTAGCATTTCGGGTTTAGGGTTGAGTAGATGTTCCTAATGGTGTTTAAGCTTGTTTCCATATAGGGCTTGGGGTTTAGTAGATGCTCATAATGGTGTTTAAGCTTGTTGCCAGTTAGGGTATTCCCAGATGGTCACTTAGGGGGGATGGTAGGGGTACAACTCCGGCTGTGAGTAGTTGCTAGTCCCATGGACCTCCACGTAAGACCTGAAGCCAACCCCCCAGATCCCAAATCCCAAGCCCCTATCCAAAAAGCCTGCGATCTCGTGTGGATTTTAAATATAGTGTCTTAAAACTGAAGTTCTTTGAAATTTAATGTAGACCGCAAGCACTAATCAATAAGGTTCCTTCTCATGGTAGCGCGGTAAGCTTCCTTAGCAGCAACCCACCCTAGACCCGTGGCTGGCGTGATCCAGACCACGTCGAGTTCTTGCTGACAGTCACGACATCGTCTCGAGTTGATGCCTACCCGGCGCACGTCTTCGCGGGGTTGCTGGACGGTCCTCCATGGACCAGCGGGACAGTAGACCCACGTGCCAGGGCAACTAGCTGGTCGATGCTAGTCTCCAGGGGCATGGACAGCCGCAGCACGCTCGTTCATGCAGAGAGGGACTTGGCCAGGGCGTTGTCTGTGCGAGTTGAAGACATCAGGTGCTGGATGAGAACTCCTGCATCGGTGGGGGGAGCTGGTTCCTTCCCAGACGCGTTCCTGTTCAACAAGAGGTGGCTCTCACTTGAGCGAGAAGACGAGACGGAAGATGTGGCAGGCTTCAAGTCCAGAAGAAGGAGAGTGGGATGGGATGACGTTGCCGAAGAACAGAAGGCCCAGCTTCACAAGCTTCAGAAGGTGCTGCCGACGGCGAACAAAGTACCAGCTGAAGTGGTCTTCTAGACAGTTTAGCATGTACCCTAAACCATAAGCCATGTACCGTAAAACCATACCCTTAACATATAAGTAGAGTCAAAAGCCCAGTTATTAATAGTTACTACGTCGCATAGACCCTAAGCCCTTATCCCCAAACCCTAATCCCCAAACCTATATCCTTAAATCCTAATTTCCTCAACCTTAAACCCCAAATACACTAAGCCCTAAACCCTAAACCTTAAACCCTTATCCCTCAACCCCCAAACCCTAAACCCTAATCCCTTAAATCCTTATCCCTAAACCCTAAACCTTAAACCCTAATCCCTAAACCTTAATCCCCAAACGCTAATCCCTAAACCCTAAACCCTAATCCCTAAACCTTAATCCCCAAACCCTAAACCCTATACCCTTCACCCTAAACCCTTCAAGTAGGGCTTCGCAAAAGGAGAAGCAGGAGCTCAGGGAAGGGGTAGCGCAGGGGCAGGCGGGGCTGCGGAAGGGTTTTTGTTTAGTGTTTAGGGTTTAAGGCATTTAGGTTTTGGGGTTTAGGCTTTAGGGTTTAGGATTTAGGATCTATATAGGGGTAGCATAGGGATAATGGAAAAGAATATGGAAACTCCTGCAATGGGATTGTATAGGGTCTAGGGTGTAGGATTTGGGGTATTTGGGGTTCAGGGATGAAGGCTTAGGGTGTAGGATTGGGGGTTTAGGGTGCTTTGGATTTAGGGTTTAGGTTGTTTAGGGTTTAGAGTTTAGGTTGTTTGGCACTGGAAGTTTAGCGTTTGTGGAGTTCATAGGGTTTAGAATTAGGATAGGCCGTTCAGTACTTAGGGTTTAGGATCCCTGTCCTTTCGAAGGGGGGGGGGGGCTCCGGGGCCACTAAGAGTACATGTAGGGTACATACTAGGGCTTAGAGTTTCAAGCTTATAGGGGTTCTATTAGGTCTGGGAGTGTATAGCATGCTGCAAGAATTTGGTGGGATTCCACTGAGCCCTTAACCCTAAACCCTGAACCCTATACTGAGGGTTTAGGGTTTAGGGCCCGAAGCCTAAGCCTTAAACCCCAAACCCTAAACCTGAAACCCTAAACCCTAAGCCGAACCTTGGGCATTGTGTTCAAGAGGCTACTACTCAAGGCCTCCATGCCAGGGGTAGGGTGTGGCACCCTTAGGTGGGTGATTTCCTGCGCAGTGTAGAGGCCTAAGTAACTGCCGGTACATTCCTTCCTTCCATAATTCCGATACCGGATATCTTGAATAGACCTTATAAGCATGTCGGTCCTTACTCCGAGTTCTACATTCCTGTATATGTATATATACATATAGCCACTCAAAAGCCAGAGCCCGTTTACCACAAATACTTGGTGAGGAGCATGGTTGGGAGCGGAAGCCCTGTATAGTAATGAGAGGAGTCCAGGTGAGGAGTCCAGGTGGACAGCCAAATGTCCGGAGCTCTGACTTAGCATGGCCTTAGGGTTAGGGTTTTGGGCGTAGGGTTTTGGGCTTCGCGCTTAGAGTTTAGGGCTTATGGCTTGGGGTTTCTAAGTTTAGGGCTTCGGTTTTGGTGTTCAGCTTTAGGAGCTCAAACAGCAGCCTCCATCACTTGGAGAGGCCCTCAGCCCTCAGCTCCAACCTGGCCCCCTGCCCGCTCACACGGACCCAGAGCCCTGATTCCATGGGGTACACCGCAACTCCTCAACCCATCCCCACAGTCCTCAATCCTGCGTGAACCCTAAACCCCAAATCCCAGATTTAAAGCCTTCAATCCTAGACCCTCAGCCCTGAATCCTAAGTCTTACACTCCAAACTCTAAGTCCAAAACCCGAAGCCCTAACTCCTAAAGGGTGTGGGATTGATTCTTTGAGGCCGCAGAGGTCGAGAAAATCCTTCAGCGGCCACAGGATGCGAGGGGGTTGGGGTCTTGGGGTTGAGGGTCTTAGGGTTGAGGGTTTAGGGATTAGGGTTTAGGGTTTAGACAATTGGGGTTTAGGGCATTGGGCCTGGGGTATTGGAGTGTTGGGGTTTGGGGGTTTAAGGTTTTGGGGATTTGGGGTTTCAATATTTTGGGAGTTTAGGGGTGTTGGGTTTGGCATTTTGGTGCTTTGGGGTTTTGGGGCTTTGCGGCGTTTTTTTTTGGCTTTTGATTATAAACGCTATCGCACGCCCGCCTCGGCTGGCGGGGCGCGGAGCACACGAATAGGTCATGGCATGTAGTTGACACGTGGGGTTTGAGGAAGTAACGGAGGCAAGCCTCGCTTCAGACGTGTTTGTTGCATGCCTGCTCCAGCAATCATGGACGAGGTTGGCTGGGCTTAGTCTATCAGCCTTTAGTGAGGGAGTTGGCAAGCTTCTCGAGAGCTGTAGAACCGGCCTCAAGGAGCAGGGCTGCGTTCCAGGGTGGGAAGCTGTATGTAGCAGTGGCAGCGGGCGGGGGTGGCGGGCGGGGGTGGCGGGGGAACGGGGTGAGGATGAAAAAAATGTTTTGGACTGCTGCGAAGCCTTACCTGGCACGGCTGGTCAGGCTGGACTAGGCCACCCATGGGAGGGGGGGGGGGTGTGCAAGCTTTAGGGTTCAAATGCCCTGAGGCTGGATCGTTTTGGTGAACTTGAGGGTCTTGGAGTTTGGGGGTTGGGGGGGTTTGGCTGTTTGAGGTTTGTGTTTTAGGGGTTTTGGGGTTGGCGTTTAGTGATTTAGAGATTGGGTTGTGGGGTTTTGGGTTTACAGTCTTGGGCTTTGGTTTAGAGCTGGACAAGGAAGACAAGTTCGCCAGGTTCAAGAATGTGGCAAATCAGCTGCAAGCCTTCCAGACTTGGCAGGGCTGCGTGATGACCCCGCGTGCCCTAGCCGCGGACTCCTGCATCCTGGTCGTTGAGAGCACCCTGCTCACGGCGCTCTTCCACACACCCCAGGAGCGCGCGTTATCACTTGCCCGTTCCGCTATTTCTGACATTGGGAACCCCAAGGTCATCACAGGCGGAGGAAGCCTGCCTCAGGCAGCCTTGACCTTTTGCAAGTTATCCCGGTGGATGCTAGCTGCCGCTATGTACTCAGTTCTTACGAAGACATGCGAATCTCACGCTGCGGCTCAAGTTGTTCAAGTTCGCGTCAAGCAACAAGCCTGTGAACCCTAAACCCTAAACCGTCATGATGTCACAGGCTTGGACGGACAAAACTTACAGCGAGACTGTTCGTGCACAGACCAACCATACCAGCCTGGCACTCACAATGAACGAACCTCCTGTCCATACAACCGTCCGGCTGCATGACTGCTTCCTCTTGCGCATCGAAACCCACAAGGCTGCACAACGCTAAACCCGGAACCCCTAAGAACCCTGAACCCCTCGAAACCCCCCAGGGCGGGGGAGGATGAGGGAGGGGCGGGGGGTAACCCCCCCCCACCCTTCCCCCCCCCACCCTTCCCCCCCTCCCCCGGCCCCCCCCCACCAAAGTTTATAAACCCCAACAATGTCTATAAACTCCAATCTTTAACCATTCTGTCGCTTTCTGGAGTGTGTTACGCCGTGGGGGCCCATTATCTCACGTAAAGAACTTACACATCAAAGAGGGTAATTTGCATGTAGCGATATGCGTGGCCGGTGTCATGTATTTGCGATTGTCTTCCTAACGGCGATCCATCATAATATGGTTTTTTACGAACCCCACAAACTTGGGCCCTCATGGCGTAATTTTTCTGCTATCTTAATGTTATCCCAGGTTCATACACAACAAATTTTAAAGTGCCGCCACGGACCTTAATCATAAGAAGCTGCTTAAATATATTTATAGGACAATTGTAAGAAGCTTTCCTATAATGTGTATTTTCTTGTTTTCAAAAGCCCAGGCCCCACAGCGACACCTCCTTTAGGATTACCTAAACCCCAAAAGTATGTAAAATAATAGCCCTAAACCCATAATAATAGCCATAAAGGCCATTATTTTACATACTTTTGGGGTCCGGGTAAGGGCCAGGGTTCAGGGTTTTGGGTTTGCTGTAGAGCTCGGGGTTGGGTTTGGGGGGGTAGCCTGTGGGGTTTGAGGTTGCGGAAGAACGTCAAGGGCATAGGATGTGGAGTTTAGGGTTTAGCTTGAAACCCTAAACCCCTGTGGTGTAGGGTTTAGGGCCTCGGTATTAGGTTTTTGTAAAGCTCAGCCCCAGGATCCCAATGTGAACGAGGATCTTCTACTATTCACGGCAGCGAGGACCATCGGGAAAAAAAACATATAGACGGGGTGTGAGGATTGGGGTTTATGGATTTCGGCTTTTAGGATATAAGGCTTAGGGTTTAGGATTTAGTTTTAATACATTAGAGATTGGGGCTTACTTTGAGGTACACAGGGAGGTTATAGTTCTTGAGAGACAGCCGTCAAGCAATGGCAACACTTGGCACCTGAACTTGCCCCAAACCATGTCTTATACAAGATAGGGGCCCTACGAGGCACTATTAGGGTCCTGTTTAAGAATGATTTTGAGGAGTTTTGAAAAGCTGCCAGATTCTGAGCCAATCCCAGAGGTAATCAGAGGATTTGTAAATCCACTCGCTGAATACGGAGCATATCAAAGTCATGGGATACACAGGGCCCTTAGGTTGGACAATGGAGCTACCAAAATCGTCTGATTTGGAAGGGCCTCGTTTCAGGTTCGTGAGATATCGTATTTTGGCCAGGATGCAGGTGGCTCGCAGTTTTGAAGCTTAGGACACTTCAGTGTAGGGTATAGGGTTAAAGGTTTTGGGGTGGAGTTTTGGTGCAGCCACTGAACCCTAAACCCAACCCCTAAACCTAAACCCTAACCCCTACGTAACCCCAAAACTCTCCACCGTAAACCCCAGAGATACATGGAAGTTCAGGGTAGCGAGAACCTAGCTATAACTGGTACATCTAACCCAATTGTAACCCTTTTCGGTGACTTAGGGTGCGTATACTTGGGTTACAAGTGCAATGAAAAATGGGTTGTGGTTGCCCTAAATCCTAGACATCCTAGCCCTTTACCCCCTGCAAAAAGCGTATTTTGGGTGAGAACGTCCCACAATCGCCAAGTGGGCGTCTACCTCGGGTTGTGGACTTTAGGGTTTGAGGGTTCAGGGTTTAGGGCTTTAGAGTTTTGGGTTGTCCCTTTAGGTTGGGACCATAGTACCTATACATGGGGTCAATATCGATCATATACTGATATTGATTTTAAGTCCAACTCTTAGGTCCCACTTTTAATTCTTTGATAGGCCTAAGCCCTGGGAACCCTAAAAGCCCTAAACTCTAAAACCCTAAACCCTAAACCCCTAAATCTAAAACCATACGTAAAGCCTGGGAAGCATGCAACCCATCGAAGAAACGCGCCCAACCCTCCCCCCCAAAAAACAACATGCGTTGGGTTAGACCCACCCACTGTATATGAATATAGATATAGGGCTACTTACTACTCGTGTTACAGTAGGAATATACATATAGGGCCGCGAATATCATCACCATTACTTATCCCATGGTCACCAGGCCCAACCTCAAACATACACCATGATTCACGTGGTTAAGGCGTAGGGTTTAGGACGGATCCAGGATTGGTGCAGGGTGTAAAGTGTCTCTGGGCCTGAGTGTCTCTGGGCCTGGGCTCCTTCAACAAACAGCGCTTTTAACACCGCTGAGATGTTGTTTTGGCCCAGTAATGTGGCCGTGCAAGGGATTCAAGTCGAAATATTTCTGCAAGGCCTGGAAACCCAACATCATAAGCTACTTGAAGCCAAAGCAGTAGGAAACATGGGTAGACCAGAATTGCAGGTAAGCATAAATCTCGTAAACCCCGAACCATAAGCCCTAGACCCGAACATCCCCTCGGGCAGCTGCTTCAGTTTTATTCCACACCACACTGCCTTTCCTGTTCATGGTTCAATAATCCCAATACAGCCTAAGTAGACTTCATTTAGGTCTGATTTTGGGGTGGGGGAGTAAGGGGTGGTGCGGTAAGCCCTAAGCCCCTAAATCCTAAACCCCAAGCAGTGAAGCAAAGGATTTCGTACTGCAGGGCTGTGGGCTCTTAGAAGTAGAGCTGTTGATCCCGAAACCTTTACACCCTTCAGGTCTAAGGTTAGAAGTATGGGCCCCTAATATGGGCCCTTAAGCCTTTTAGGGGGATTCTGGGGACCCTTAAGGGTACAAAAACTAGGGGCCCATGGTTTCAACCTTAGATCAGGGGCAGGGTTTGGGCTTAGGGCTTAGAGGTTAAGGCTTCTTGGGATCGGAGTTGGTTGAGTTTAGGGCTTGTTGGGTTTTGGGGTTTTGGGTTCAGGGTTTAGGGTTTAAGGTTCAGGGTTTAGGGTCTAGGGTTTAGGGTTTTGGGTTCAGGGTTTAGGACTCTTAAGCCCTGAGCCCCGCCATGAACATTTCAACGGTGAGCCTGAAGGCATGGCCATGCAGATGTTGTTCAACTGCTGCTGGATGCGGGCTTGAGCCTGGAGGACCAGGCTGGCACAACAAGAGGGTTTTGGGTCAAGGGTTTAGGGTTTAGGGTCTAAGGTTTAGGGCTTAGGATGGTTTAGGAATCACCTCGCCCCATTCATAGGAGCCATTGTCTAAACTCCTCGAAGGCGGTTTTTTTAGGATGTTATATATGGGACTATTATGGGGACTATGAAGGGGGATACTAGGAGTTTAGACTATGGCTCATATTACTACCCCCACCCCCTTGACATGAAATATTCCTTCCCAGTGTGATAATATAGTAGTAACACACGGGGGATATTCAACATGAGGGGGTGGGGTCTAGGAGAAGGGAAGGCACTTACAAAATCAGTAAGGTTCTCTTCACACTTCGAAGTGTTGCTGAGTCCCGGGTTTAGGGTTCAGGGTTTGTGAACGTCTGTGTATACTGCGCGTCTGAACAATTTAATCAGCATTATGCCAGCCTAATTTTGTGGGCGTTCGGGGGGAGTAGTTTACCTGATGAATATTGGTCCCTGGATTCCCAGGAGGAATCCATAGCCCTAAGCCCGAAACCCATCTGCTCTTATCCTCACTGAGCCGTACAACCGACATCCAAAGCTAAGGCTCCGAGTCTAAAAGCAACGCCTGCTTTTGGGGATCCCGTCTACGCGGGTTAATGGGTTTAGGGTTTAGGGTTTGTACCTACTTGGTCGTTTGAAGTTGTAGGGAAACCTGTCTTCCCCTAAGCCCTAAACTCTAATTCCTCAACCCAGAAAAGCCTAAATCCTTAACCTGAACGCTCAACCACGAACCCTGAATTCAACCCTAAATTCCTGAACCCTAAACCCTGAATCCTCCAACCTCAAGTCCAAACCCCAACCTGGTTTTGGTTTAACCCAGACCCGTGATTAATAAACCCCCTCCCCTTCATTCATAGGGATTATAATAGGGATCCTATTATTTAGGCCCTTAAATGGAGGGGGTTTTTGTTAATCACCCTAAACCCTGAAACCCTAAAACCCTAAAACCCTAAACCCTACAACCCTCAAACCCTAAACCCTCAAACCCCTAAACCCTAAACCCTTGTCCCAACCTAGTTTTGGTTTAGGGTAGTCTTTGAGGTGAATGACTTCAACGAGTCACCTCTCTTTGCGGCCGCCGAACATGGTCATGCCAGCGTGGTACGGATTCTCCTGGATGCTCGCGCCTGGGATTATGGTTTCGGCCCTACCCAGACCGCCTAAAGGATCCAAAAAATCGAACCACTTAATAATCCCCTAGGTTCCCCGATGTAGTAATGGGTTCATATTGGGGGGTTTCCATTTTTTGGATCCTTTAGGGGGTCCGGGTATGTTTAGTCTCTAGGGGCCTCCAAAATAGCTTTTAATTTTGGGTTACCATTATCCCAATAACAACCAAAAATCATGATTTTTAGTGGGGTTCTGAGGCCAGCTTAGTAGTTTTTAGGGTTTCACGGTTGAGTGTTTAGAGTTTAGGGTTTAGGGTCTGGGGTTGAAGTTGAGATACATGGGGGCTAGAAGGCGTACCCTTAAAGAATCGTTCAGGCGTTGTTCTGGGAAACGCCCGCATGGATACTGATCACCCTACGGCGTCACTTCCATTTAGTGAAATTCGTAGTAGGAACAGTAGAGGACCTCTTAAGCACAAGCTTTTGGGGGATATGCCTACTTTCTGCGGTTTGAAATGAGGGGCCGCGAAATGGGATATGCCCATGTACCTGTTGGCTTATACCTTTCTTTGCCCCTTGTGCTTCGTTTTCTCGAAGTTCCGGCGGGTATGAAAGAATCTTAAGAATCCCTGAGGGTCCAAAAAGGGTCCAAAGACTAGAATGTTAATGGTATTTGGGCCCTAAAACCCCTATTTGGGTCCTTGGACCCTTAGGGTTAAGAATGATAGGTGTTCCGTTCAGTTCCAGGATTCTGCCAGGCTTCTTTTTAGGGTTTAGGGTTTAGGGCAACTCTAAGCCCTAAACCGTGTATGTGGTAGATCTAGCGTCTAGGGCTCTGGGCTTGGAATTTAGGATTCGCAGGGCGTAACTAATTTGAGTGGGACCATAGCCTTCCTTAACATCTGGGAGTTTAGGGTTTAGGATTTAGGGTTTAGGGTTTAGGGGTTTAGGGTTTAGGGGCTTAGGATTTAGGGATGTGCGGCCGGGAGTTATGACCCCTGGTTACCAGCTATGAACCCCGAGCCATGCGCTTCAAATGTCCGTAAGAAGATCTCAGTAGCAGAAAGCAAAAAGACCTTAAAGATGGCATTTCCCTTGGATTCAATCTTAATGAACCGCAGCTCTTTTGAAGCACGCACGTGAGCCAAATTATTGCGTGCTCGTACTGCTGCACACATACACTTACGGACCAAGGTCGCCTAAAGGAGCTGATGGTCTCGGGTGTAGGGTCATATAAAAGAGGTCTAGGCAGCACGCAGGGATTTCCGTCAGGTTATTGCTTTCACCTGACGCCCAAACTCAAAGACATTAAGTTTGTACCCTTAATGTTTGTAACCCTAGGTTTTGGGTCCCAAATACGCGCATAAAGGGCAACATTCCATGGTTTAGGGGCCCAAAACCCAAGGTTACAAACCCTAAGGGTACAAAGGAAAATTCCCTGAGAAACCTTATAACAAAGCTAGACTCCCCAAGTAGCGATTTAGGGTGCAAGGTTTAGGGATTAGGGTTTAGGTGCCCTCACTTAACAACTAGATACACTCTGTTTCAGAGCAGTTGGGGTCCTGGAACCGCCATTCTAGAAGCCGTATCAGGAGCTTCAGTGTACTTATTTCCCGAGTCTAACCTCCTTTTTGCATAAGATTTTTTCATGACATAACCCTGAGGAACAAGTGAACATTAGATTTTTAATATAAGTCTAGGGAATTGCAGCAGTTGGTACTTACAATAGCCTGGTTCTAACTACATTAGCCGACTTAAGCGGCATGGGTTTATCAGTACTGATGTAACTGGGGAAAATCCTGAACCGTAAGCCCCTAAGCCCTCATTTGGGGTAGGTCTTTAGAACACATTCCTTTTGGAATGTTTACGACCCTTAGTTCCTATATAATCCATATAAAAGCATTAAAAAAAAAAAACACATGATTTTATAGGGCCCCACAACCTACCCAAGTAAACCGTAAACTTCTAAGTAGTCTTTTGTCGTGAGACGCTGGGCAGGGCAAACGGGCAAACTATGAACGGTGGCAACAGCCGCAGGGTATGAAAGATTCTGAAACTGAAATAGTCTAAGGCAACGTAGGGATTGGTTTAGGGATTTGGGTTTAGGGCTTAGGGTTTAAGGTTTAGGGCTAAGGGGTGTGTAGGGACAACCTCAACCCCTAAGTTGTATAACGCTTCCATTGACACATTCATCTTTATTCTGTGGTAGTCCTCCTTAAGTAGATAGAATATGGGGTATATGGGGATCTTACTATAATATACCCAAAGCTACATTAGGGTTTAGGTTTAGTGTTTAGGGGGTCTGAGGTCGAGATTCTACCCAAGCCGGAGAGCCCAACACTCCTTGAGTGAGAAGTATTTGCAATAAAATGCATTGAGATCTCCAATATGATTAGGGTTTAGGGTTTAGAGGTATCTTCCTTTTTCAAAAGGTATTGGGCTGACTGGGAAAACTTGTATCCTAATAGCTGTAACTCCAACTAAACCCACAACACCTGCCCTTCCGAGAGCTAGCATGCCTCGCATCCACATAGCCCGTTTAGACAGGGCGGTAGTTTTTATAGAGCTTTTTGGGGTGGTTCCAGGTTAGCCTGCGTGAGTCGGTAGGTCCCGAACGACCATGGCCCTTAGTCAGGACTATAGGGTTTGGAGTTTGGAGTTAACATCGTAAAGATTATTGAGCCCCTAGACCTTCAACCCTAAATTCAAGCCTAAAACCCAAACCCTAAACCCTAAATCCTAAACCCTAAATCCAACGCTCCAATAACCCAGAGTTGCTAATATTCCAGCTCAAATCAAGTTCGGCAAAGGTTGCTTGGGGGCCTGGGATAGACCCAGTTTGGGGTTTTGGTTTAGGGTGTAGGATTTAGGGTTTACCTTGAACCCTCAACCCAAAGTTTATGGAGGGCAAAGGTAGCGGCTGTTCCAAGTTAGGGTTTTGTTAGGCACCATTGAAAAAGGGTAGTTTAGGGTTTACAGTTTAGGGAAAACATAGGGGGACCCCAATATAGACCCCAAAAGAGTATAATCCTTATTGCAAGGACCCCCTTATCGTAGGAAACCCCCAGAAGGAGCCTTGCAAGAGATTATTTGAAATCAGGGCTTTGTCAGTCACTATTCCAAGTTGGTGCCTTTTTAGTTGACTGGTCCAAAGCAGGTTTTTGAACTCATTGCTTTTCCCTTACAGGTCAAAAATTCCGCTCAAGTCGCACCATTTCGGGTGACTCTTAACAAGGTGAACCCACCGTGAAACCCTAAGCCATTAAAGCCCTACAACCCTGAATCATTGGTAATTGCGATTTTTTGCAGATTGGTATCTTATCATATTCAAGCGCAAGAAGCACTACAAAGACATTAGCTTGAAGAGTGTCACAAGAGAGTCCCAGAACCCCTAAAGACAGTAAGGTGCAGATATCGACGAAGTGAATAAACGCGGGAACTCGCCTCTGCTCGCAGCTTGCCGAGACTGCATCTTGACATTTTATTACCCTAAGGGTCCAAGGACCCAAATAATAGGGTTTTAGGGCCCAAAGAAATACTATACTATTGATGGTCTTTGGGCCCTACAACCTTAGTATTTGGGTCCTTGGACCCTTAGGGCTACGGTTTGGGGTTGAGGGTCTAGGGTTCTTGATTTAGGGCATGCGGCTTAGGGTTGTAGCTCAAGAATTCATGGACCCTTGACAGTGGACATAGAGGTGTCCCTCTTGTAGTTTGGTATAGTCCCGAATGTAGTCCCCAGTAAGGAACCAATGTCCATTATGCAGGAACCAGGATTGACTGTAGCTCATGTAATGCAGGGCGAATCTTGTGGAAATGTAGGTACATCAACCCCCCTGCCTATACAAGTCTATGGTGACTACCAATATTATGGTCCAAGTTTCCTTATTAATTCTGTTATGGGGTACCTCATATGAGCCATTGTCTAAACTCTTTAAAGGGGTTATATAGGGGTTATATAGTGGACGACTATAGGGCTTATTAAGGGGGATGCTCGGAGTGTAGACTATAGCTCATATGGACGTTGCAACGATATTGGTAATCATTTACGCCCCTACAGTGTATGATAAGCCTATACTGGAGCCTTAGGGTAAATCTCTTGTGAAGGCGCGTTTGAAGCTGCCAGGCAGTCGCCCGGTCCTTGTTGAGCAAAAGCATGTTTCTATTTCAGTGTTGGAGTTTGTGAATATGAAGCGGACCCCAAACAGGGAACGCCAAGAATGTAGTAGGAATATGACAAGAGAAAAAAATGTGTGTGTGCATAAATATATACACATATATATGGAGCCTGATAGGTATAGTCCTATCATGTTCCTAATACATTATTACAGTTCTCCTCAGAGTCCTCTTGCACGAGCTTTTTACATGTAAGGTTGTGTGGTCCGGTCAGGGTCTAATCTAGTTTTCATGGGTTCCCCTACAACCCCCCTCAATACTAGCTCCTAGATTCCCCCTTAATTAAACTTCATTAGACCTAACTATCCCGAAATAACCTTAATGAAAGGTTTGGGATATTTTTTTTTCTGGTTTTGGGCTCTTGGAGGGAATTCTCAAAAGTTGGATCAGTGTATGTTGCAATTTGGGTACTGCCCCCACGCAGTAACAGTCTATATTCGGGGTCCTATTAAGGGCTATAGATAACCATATTATAAATATTATCTAACTGTTACTGAGTAGGGGCAGTATATGTTGCAATATATTGGCAGGAAACTACACTAAACCCTAAACGCTAAACTAAACCTCTAAACCCCTAAACCTCTAAACCCCTAAACCCTAAACTCTAAATGAGTTTGCGGTTTTAGGGACGGCTGCTTAGTCTTTGGGGCTCGTGGTTTCAGTATGCAGGATTCAGGGTTTAGGGCGGGTTTAGGGTTTAGTGAGGGTTTAGGGTTTAGGGAGGGTTTAGGGTTTAGGTTGCTGCCCCCCCTCAGTAACAGTTGATAATATTTATAATGTGGTTATATATAGCCCCTAGTTAATAGGACCCCTAATATAGACTGTTACTGGGTGGGGGCAGTACCAAGGTTTAGCGGTTAGGGGTTGGGATGCTAACTAGGCTTTCGGAGAGCGGTGTGTCCTTTTTTTTGGGTTTGGACGTCTGGGTAGGCAAGTGCTTTAAACGCTCCATACCCCTAAACCTTAAACCCTACACCTTAAACCCTAACCCCTAACCCCTAAACCCTAAACCCTAAACCCAAAACCTAAACCGCTAAACCCTAGCACCTTGAAGACCTAAACCGTTAAACCCTGATCCCTAAACCCTAATGTAGACCCATGATTAATAAACCCCCTCCTCTTAATAGGGAGGATCATAGGGATCCTAATATTAAGGCCCCTAAAAGGAGGGGGTTCATTAATCAGGGGTCTACATTAGACTCTAAATTGGGTACTGCCCCCCCTCAGTAGCAGTTGGATATTAATCATAATATAGTTATATATAGTCCTTTATAGGGCCCCTAATATAGACTGTTACTGGGTGGGGGCAGTACCCAAACTTTAAACCCTAAAGCAACCCCTAAACCCTAAACCCCAAACCCCAAACCTCTAAACCCCTAAACCTCTAAACCCCTAAACCCCTAAACCCTAAACCCCACACTCTAGACCCTAAGACATGAAGGGTTTAGGGTTGGCATTGGCGGGTGTTCTCAGGCCGCTGGATGCCGTACAGGGTAAAGCTTGCTTGTAGTGGTTTGGGGTTTAGGGTTTAGGGTTTGGGGTTTAGGGTGTAGGGTTTAGGGTTTGGGGTTTAGGGGTTATGGTTTAGGGTTTAGGGGTTATGGTTTAGGGTTCAGGGTTTATTGTTCAGCGTGTTGGTACTCGTAGTTTCATGGGACGCAGTAACTGTTGGTGATTGGGTTTACTATCATCCTGTTACCATGGGGGGAGACTCCTACATGGTCAATCGGGGGAGCACAGGTAAGCTCGGATAACAGCGATAGTAATGGTAACGGTGATAGTAATAGTAATAAAAGGTATAGGAAGAGTAAGAACACCAAGTAAGACAATAAGAGTGATGATGGTAGTACTTGGAGGGTTGCTTGAGGGGAAGCCCCCTTGGGCCCACCTGGGCGGAAAGGCCTGTTAAGCGGAAGGCCCCTCACGGGCAACATCCCTGATAAGTAGTTACAACGTCCTATGAACCTCACAGCAATGAGGTTCGCTCAGGGAGTTCTAAAGCAACAGGGGGTCTTGCTTGGCAACTATTCCTGGCCTTTTGGATGCTGAGGTGGGGGCTAATTTGCAGAAATTTCCCTTACCCTAAACCCCAGGCCCTAAGCCATTCAGGATTGACGGAGCCTGTGACATCAAAGCGCACGCAATTGTATTCAAGGCAGAAAACCAAAGCCTTGTGTCCTGCCTAGAGTTTGCCATTTGGGTTCAAAGTTTAGGGCACAGCGCTCCAGATTGGGAATTTGCAGTCCCATGTGGACCCCTGATTAAAAACCACCCTTTTAATATTGGGGTTATTTTGGGATACTGGAAAAGAAAATGGAAACTACTGGTTAGGGTTTAGGGTTTAGGACATAAGGGCCCATGATTAATAAACCCCCTCCTTTTAAGGGCCTTAAGATTAGGATCCCTATTATACTGGGTTTAGGGTGTAGGGTTAACCTTAACCTCTTTATCAGGATCCCTGCTAATTTGGGTTTAGGGCTTAGGGTTCAGAGTTTAGGGCCTTCATATTAGGATCCCTATCATAATCCCTATTAGTTGGAGGGGGTTTACTAATCACGGGTCAGGGTTAGGTTCGTCAAACAACACCACGGAGCCCCTAAAAGCCAAAAAAACACCCCCCCCTCCAATCCCCCCCCCCCAAAAAAAAAACTACATATCTAGAACCTGAGCTGCATATAGTCCTTGTTAGCTCCTAAAACCCTGGGGAGGGTACATTTAGGGGGGGGTTGTATTGTAACTGATGATTAGGATGCGAGAAGCCGCAGCAATTAGGTCTCCAACTGGATAAGCCCTGAACCCTACGGGCACGAGGTGGCCATCTACGGCTGCAGAACTTTGATAAGGCGGAAGAGATTTCTTGTTGTCTGGGTCTCAAAAAGGGATTTCAGGGTTTAGGGTTTAGGGGTTTAGGGTTTGGGTTTTAGGGTTTAGGGTTTTAGGGTTTGTAGGGTTTGAACCAGGGCTTAGGGTTTGGGGATTGGGGCAGGGAGTCGGGCTAAGAGATGAGATAGACGAGGCTTAGAGTTTTGGGCTTATCAGATCGTAGTTTAGGGTTCTTGGACCTTGGGTGTAGGCATCAGGGTGAACTCCCCTCCCCCTAACATTGATAATTAAGCCTCCCCTTCCCTAATATTAAATATTCCCCATGGTGGTATATTATAGTAAATTGGGAATATCTAATACTAGGGGGGGGCCTAAGCCCTAAAACCCTCAACCATAAAACCCTAAACCCTAACAATATCCCCTATATACCCCTTCAAGGGTGGGGGTGTCTAATATTCGGTTTTAATAAACCCTAAGCCCAAACCCCCTACATGGCCGCTTTAAGGGCGGGGTGATTCATATTACTTGGAGGTTCATGGAAAAAAGTAGCTACTTTTAACTGCGCTTATAACCCTACTTACAACCCCCTAAGTGACCTTATAGGGGTTGCCCCAATGACAAGTAGGGTTAGAACCCCAGTTATAAAAAGTTACAAAGTCCCATGAACCTCCAAGTAGGGGGCCTGGGAACCGGTCCTGGGAGCGCCTGAGATGAGGGCCTAGGACTGTCTGGCCATCCTAAAATTATCAAAGAACGAGCGCCGCATAATCTATAAAAGAATAAAAAGAGATATTTGAAATATAAATCTAAGGAGGGAGGGGTGTAGGGTTGAAGAGTTGAAGCAACAAGGTTAGGCTCTCTGGGGTAGTTTCAAACATAGGGCTTTGGGGGGGGGGGTTTAGGGTTTAAGGGTTTAGGGGTTTGGGGTTTGGGGTTTGGGAGTTTGGGGTCTAAAGGTTTAGGGACTTAGGGTTTGGGGTTTAGACTTTAGTGTTTTAAGGTTCAAAATCTACTGTTTCGGGTGTAAGGGCTTAGGATTCAAGGGTTTAGGGTTTAAGGTTTTAGGGCTTAGGTATTGGCAAGCATGAGGGGCATCTGCCGACTCGTGAGCCTGGGCGTTCATCAAAGTGATCATGCAGGGTTCCATAATCTCTGGAGAAGCCCCTAAATCCTAAACCCCTTTTTGAGAAACCGTCATACGAGTTTCGACATCGGGGTTTGAGTCTGAGTCTACTCTACGGGTTGAGGGTTCATGATTAGGGCTCAGGAGCTTTGAGTTTATGAGTTGAAAGGCGAAGAGAAAAGTACACACCATGCCAGAGGGTCCGCATATACAACCATTAGGGAATTGGGACCCATAATTCCTTCTATAGTATGGCATTTCGAGGCCCAATTGCCTAATAGTTGTATATATGGACCCGTTGGGAATGTCACAGCACGGCATGCTTCAGAGGAAGCTTGTCCAATTGCAAATCTAGTCAAGCTTCTCGTAGTTTGTTTAGCATTCGCCAAATTGGACCCCCCCCCCCCCCATACCATCTCCCAGAAACTATAGTCCCCCTTAAGTAGATAGAATATGGCTTCGGGTATATTATAATAATGTCCCCATATACCCCATATTCTATCTACTTAAGGGGGGCTGTATCCCTAAACCTTAACCCCTAAACCCTAACCCATAAGATCCCCATATACCCCATATATTCTATCTACTTAAGGGGGGCTGTAATTTTGAATTCTAAAAGGATGGCGGCTTAGAAAGGCCCTGCCTCAGCCTTCGCATGCTTGTGTGAGGGAGGGCAGTGATAAGCTCGAAGCCCTAAACCATCAAATCCTAAATGAGCTAAATCCTAAAGTCTGAACACTAAACACCAAAGATCGCGGCTTCCAGTTTAGTTTGAGGTTTGGAGAGTTTAGGGTGTAGGAATAAGTCCCGATCTACACCCTAAGCGGGGCAAACAACTTGGGAGTTCCTCGGAAGAATCCCCAGAGAGACCATCGGGTTTTACGGTTTAGGGCTTTCGGGTTTGGGGTGCTCATAGCCCCCCTTTTTACCTTCCAGGGACCCTAAACAATACAAAACACCCTAAAACCCTAAACCCTAAACCACAACAACCCTAAACACCCTCAAGCCTTAAACCTTAAAACCCTAAGCCCCCAAAACCCTAAAACCCTAAAANNACCCTAAAAACCCTAAAAACCCTCAACCCTAAACCCTGAAAACACAAAAGCTATAAACCCTAAAGCCCTAAAACCCTTGGATTTTTCCCCTCAGCAGGCAGAGGCTTGGCTCAAGCGCTCGCGCGAGGCTGGGCGAGCAAGCGTAATGGGTTTAGTGTTTTACGGTGTAGGGTTTCGATTTAGGGTTTAGGGTTTAGATTTTGAGGGTTTAGGGCTATAAGGGTTATAGGGTTTGGATTTTGGGCTTAGGGTTTAGGGTTTAGTTTTTTGGGGCTTAGGGGTACGTAGAGGTTATATAGGAATTTATAGGGGTTATAGGGTTTTTACAGGGTAAGGGTTGTAGGGGTTGTCTAGGGGGTATATTGGGTTATATGATAAGTTTTTTTGGGGCTATATGTGGTTTAGAGTTTGGGCTTGGGTGAACAATTATATTTAGGTGGCGAATCGGATAATCATTTGTTTTGTTTGGGGGTTGGGCTTAGGGTTTAGGAAATGGAGATTTATCTGAGTGCCCCCTTTGGGCAATTATGAATGTAGGGTTCCTGCATGAGGGAATACGTAGGAGACATTGTTTTCCATCAATGCCCCTAAACCCTAAAGGGTTCTGGACCAACTAAAAGACAGGGAGCCTTAATGGGCATTGACTCGGACTGACATCAGATTGCTGCATGCTTCGGGTTTAGGGTTTAGGGTTTAGGGATGATTGTCTCATGAAGCACGCTCTTGAGCCATTGGACGGTGCTCCTCCTCAAAGATAGACACAGAAAGGTACACTTAAAGCCCAAGACCTCACCGCAAGAACTTAAACCCTAAACCCTACTTAATTGGCATGTCATCCATCCACCAGAAGCTTGGACCATTTATCTAACAGTTTGCAGATATTTAGAGTGGACGGGTGTCGAGAGGAACATGGAAGTTTAGGGTTGGGTTTAGGGTTTAAGGTTTAGGGTTTTGGGGACCATGAGGGTTCCTGAGGTTGTATGCAGTAAGTGCCGGATGCATTCCGGCACTCGAGGGTCCTCTCGGTAGAGGACAAACAAACAGCATCTCAGGTAACGTCCAGGGTCTGGGCAGCTATGCTCATCAGATACCTGGGTTGCTGTTAAGGAACTTAATTTAAGTTACTATCTTGGGGAAACCCTATCAGATACTCTATCTATACATATACACATACCCATTATGGTAACTTAATTTAAGTTCCTTAGCAGCAACCCAGACACATGTGGTACAGATACAAGCCATGGTATAGAACAAGTCCGTTGCATGTGCTATGGTTGCCCCTAAGCAAGGCATGTCTTTCACAGGGTCTACGACGTGCAAAGCACACGACACACCTCTGCCCTTAAGCAGCCATCGCAGAAGCAGATAAAGCAAAAGCCGAAACCCTAGACTAGATAGAGTCTTCTTGGAGGGTCAGGGGAACTAAGTGAGTAGGTAAATACCCTTTCTGATTTAGAGAGGTCATCAGCCTCTTTACAGGCTGGTTTCTGTTTTGAGCATTTGGAGGCCAGAAGCTATCGATCAATCCCAGAAGCTGAAGCTATCTATAAATCCCAGGCGCTATTTATAACATCCCAGAAGCGATTTATAAAACTGTTTGCGACCGCCAGAGGCTTTAACAAGCCTCTTCCAGCTATATATAACCTGAAAACACAAATAGCTTCAAATAGTTGCAAATAGCTTCGAATAGCAGCTAGCCCAGGGAGGCGTTATAAATAGTCCGGAACCGCTTCAAGCCGCTTCCCGCTACATATGAATAACTAGCTTCCAAGATTATATATATAGCGCTTCTACCCTCCTTGAATACGCAAAGAGGCTGATACTCTTACTAACTTAGAATCCATATACTAACCTAGTTAGCCCTAAACCCTAAACCCATGAACTATAGAGCTTGAGCGAAGCCATCACGAGTCCCACTCTGAGGACGCCTCAACCCCAAGTCTAGAAAACACTATAACGGGTTTAGGGTTTAGGCTCCTTATCGTAAGAACTTCAATCTAGGTCCCGAGACTCTGGAAAGCCCCATTCCAGTCATTTGGAGGTTCTCAAAATGCGAGGCCTTTCAAGATCTAGGGATATTTTAGTATGGAGTCTCTTCATCCGGTTTCATCTGGGCCGCAACACCTTCACCCCTGAACTGCAGGCAGGGCTTCCGCAGCAACCCCAGCTTGCAATTGATTGTCCATCTCATCTAAGGAGAAGGGGATCCTAAACCCTAACCTTCAATATTTGGGAGTTTACACCTGATGGGTGGTCTACGCCAACAAGAGGATCACGTTTGGGGTTTAGGGTGTCTGGGTTCGGGGTTTAGGGTGTTGGGTTTCGGGCTGTTGGCATGGGGTTTGCGGCGATCGCACAGCCAAGATGAGTAGGTACCACAAAAAGGGAGGGTGACAAAAAGAACAAGCACGTGAAAGATGATGGTTCTGACGGCCATGCAAGATTCCTGGGTTGCGGGTCATGCCGATACATGTTTGGTACCCGCAATGGTAGCATCCGTATTGTAATGGGGACCCCAAAATCATACTCTTGACCACCTACCATATGGGAGCTACACCACAGTAACCCAATAAATGCATACCTTGCCTTTGAAGCGTTTATAGCACAAGCAATATCCATCAGCAACAGTACCAACTAGCAACAGCAACCACAAGGGCAACAGCAATCTCAGTGACAGTTTAGATTTCCAAGCCTGATGACAAAACCCTAAACCCTAAACCGCGTGGTGAAATTGTTCATGCTGAGGTGCATACAATCCTTTGGCCCCCTACGCAATGAAGGCCTAGGGTTACTGTAAATCCTCGAATCTCCAACCTCTTACTTGTTATGCGTTCCCTTACCAGCTCCGCTTACTACCTTCCTTGTCGGGTTCCCTCTCATTTAGATCATTTAGGATGAATTCGGGCTCAGTATTGCTTTTTGAGGGGAGGAGTCTAGAGAGGCGTAGTAGCCTAAACTAGACTAGACCCAACACCTTATTGGGCTGGTAATGGAGCCCATGAACTCATGGTGGTTCCCATAAATAGAGAGGCGCCAACATATACCCCAAATTACTATAATCCTTGCTACAGGGATTCCCAAATTGCTTACCACCCCCAAACCCTAAGCCCTTTCCCCTAAACC
>CAJNIZ010044995.1:27227-47004 GCA_905231905.1 Symbiodinium pilosum
TTAGGGGTTTAGGAGTTCAGGGTTCAGGGTTTAGGGTTTAAGGGTTTAGGGTGACGGCCGGCAGTGTTGACCAAAATTAGGGGGTACCTTTTTGGGGGTCCCCATAACAAGGACTCTAATAATTTGGGGTCTACATTGGGGTCCCCCTATTTTGGGAGACTACCACCTCAAGTACCATTGCCAGAATGGGAATTGATGTAATATAGCACTAGCAACATCAGTCCTAGTGGCAAGAGTAACAAGGATAGTTGTGGCCTCAAAGGAATTTGGGATTTAGCGTAGCTGTATACTTTCACTATTTGGAGGTCCAGGGGTACTGAAAGGTATTAAAAAACAACCTTGAACCTCCAAGTAGGCTTCTTGCGTAGGGCTGCTGGAAAGTACCGTGGTCCTCTGCGTACCATGCACCCTTGGGGTTTCACATCAAAAGTAGTGCAGCTGTGGAAGGCGAGGCTAAAAGATCTATATACTAATCTGGAACCTAAGCTAAACGAAGCGAAGCAAAGCGAGCCGAGTTTTCCATGAGCCGCCCGGGATGTCGGAGATGAGGAGGTTGCTTTACAGTGACTCTACAGGTCCTGGTCCTTGCCAAATCGAAGCCACGACCCTCGAAGTGGATCCTGACAAAAACAGGAATCTACTTGGGGGTTTCCCAAAATTAGGGATACCCTTTTTAGGAGTCCCCATAATAAGGACTATAATATATTGGGGTCTATATTTGGGGTCCCCTTATTTTGGGAAACTACCACTCGTAGATCATTGTTTGAGCAAGTCCTTTGAGCCAATACCTCTTTCCGAAACTTACCTGCACGGGGCCTTCCAAAGATTACATCCCTGGATATTTACTTTGGTTGTTTTGGGAGAGTGAGGGGTGAGTAGGGCAAGTCAAGGCGGAACCTAGGGGGATAGTATGAGCGGGAGAGTATTAGGGCAATCCATGACAAGAAGTGAGGCGATGGGAGCCTGCGTCGGGCAAGTGAGCTCTTCGAGGCAAGTTCTTGGAGAGCTTGTTCTTTCCTGGATTCAGGTTCATGGGGGCTGTGCAGTGGTTATAAATGCCATTTCAGGGGGTTAAGGGGGTTATACAGGGCCAGGGTTAAGGGCCACTGTGTGCAATATGTAAATAAGCATGTATACGAAATATGGAATACATAGGGATACGTAGGGTTTACGCGAATACTACCCTTTCAACAAGAAGAACAATGGGGAAGAACATGAACACATGAAATCGAAACCAGAGTTGGATAAAGGTGTTTCCCAAAGTGGTCATGGACGTGTATGACCCATGATTAGGGATTAGGGGTTATATTGGGGCTATATAGGGATAATGGAAAGGAACATGGAAGCTACTATTTAGGGTTTCGGGTTTAGGGCTTAATGTCGACCCCACATTAATAATCCCCCTTCCTTTTAAGGCCCTAATTTAAGGATCCGTAATATGATCCCTGTTAAGGCGAGGGGGTTTATGAATCATGGGTCTGGGTTACACTGCAGGCATAATAGAAACCCTTGAGGCTTAAGTGTATACATGTTGTTCTACATGGACCCTTTGAGTTTTGTTATATATCAACCGCAGGGATGACTAAAGGGTTTGAAGTTCAGGGAGTGCAGCGTCAGCAGTTGTAGTCGTGGCTTGGAAGGTAGGTAGGCTCGTCGAGCGGGCAGGCGGATAGCGAGGTAGGCATGTTAGGGTGTAGGGTTTAGGGTTAGTGGTCATGGTGTTCCTGACTGCATGCGGCCCGCTTTGGGAGTGAATTCTGTATTTGGCCCCGCCCTTTCTCTCAAAACTTGCCACGAAGGGACTGCCATTGCCTAAACTCTCCTTTATCTCAGTTGGAACACATGGGGTCATAGTGTCACGTTCCTAATACGGGTTCGATATAGTGACAGCACGCTGAACTCTAAAACCTAAAGCCCTGCACCCTAATCCCTCATCCATAATAGTCTAAACTCCGAGCATCCCCTTAGCAAGCCTTATAATGCTCTGCTAAGTAGTCCGCTATAAAACCCACTTTTAAGGAGTTTAGACCCTAAACCCCAACGCCTGCACCCTACACTCTGTATAACCTCCCTTTAAGGAGTCTAGACTATAGCTAATATGGGAAACCCTATATACACCCTGAATCCTGAATCCTGAATCCTAGACCCTAAACCCCAACTCCTAGACACCCAAACCCAAAACCCCTAGACCCTAAACCCTAAACCTTAAACCCTAGCCCTCAAACCCTTAAACCCTGAACCCTTAAACCCTTAATCCCTTAAACCCTTAAACCCTTAAACCCTTAAACCCTTGAACCCTAAAACCCTTAAACCCTAAACCCTAAATGCTAAACCCTCAACTCCAAACACTGAATTTTAGGGGGAGCCCAGGACATGGTCGCCTCGGGAGTTCACCCGAATCCGCGAGTTGTGGTCAAGCTGTTGCGAGAGCACGCCAACAGGCGAACTTCGTGGCCTAAGGGTTTAGAGTGTTCTTGGGTGTTAGGGTTTCGGGTGTTAGGGTTTAGGGTTTGGAATCCTATCGAGTTTCATGGTTCAGGGTTTCAGGAGCTAGGGTTCAGGGTTTCAGGGCTCAGGGTGAATGCTCTAGACCATATTCCTCAGGTTTGGGGGCTCTAGGGCTAGGCGTTTATTATTCGTAGGAGAAGCGTTATTAGGGAAAGCGCCAGTACTCCACGGGGCACAGGGAACAACAACTGCAAAGAGGACGTGAGCTACTGTCAACATTAGGCTGACCAAAAGGGCTCCTTTTGGTAGATTCGTATAGTCCCAAGTAAATATCCCAGTAGGGACCCATGTGCACTAATCATGTGGGAAACATTGGCTGTAGCTTGCACGCCGCTGGGGAGTCAAGGCTTGCAATCGTTGCACAGCGCACATTCATGGGAAGGAAGAGGAGGGTACTAGTACAGGCTTTCTGTGTTTTGCTGTAGAGATTGCGGTTGAGGTCTTAGATAGGGATGACATCGTGAATCCAGTGTGCGGATATTAGATCAAGATATGGAAATTGCATGTCAGGTTGGGTGAAAAAGGTCTCCAAAACTTAAACCTTAAACACTAAAGTCGCTGAAGCCTGAAGCAGCCCTAAACCCTAAACCCTAAACCCACTGAAGCAGCAAAACCTAAACCTTGCCAGAGCCCCCCCAAAAGTTCAGTGGGCCAGGCTTGGGGCTTCCCAGGCCTCCTTAAGCAGATACAATATGGGTGGGTTTAGGGTTTAGGGTTTAGGGTTGGTTGTCAAAATGATGGTCCCTTTTTGGGTACCCTCAATATTAGGTGCCGTCTTGTAATAGGGATCCAAAAAGGGACCATAATTTTGACGACCACCCATATGCAATTGCCTGAAATCCTAACAAGATCCCCAGGTCGCCACATTCTAGCGGTTTAGGGTTTAGGGTTTAGGCTTCTATCTACTTAAGGGCGACTGTAGGATCATAGGACCTCAGTGGCAGAGGTTCCAGGATTACCGCAGGAGCTTAACCAGTTACCAATGTGGCGGTCTAAGGTTTATTTGAGGCACCCTATGCCACAATTTTATAAGGAATCGCGAGCCATACTATGCCCTCAGGCGCTTGAACCTAAACCCCAAACCCTAAACCCTACACCCCTAAACCCATTCAACTTGGGATCCCTTAACCTTCCCTAGAAAGCCTTGAATAGTCCGAGGAGCCTACGGGTGGCAATTGTTCAGGTACCTCACGGTAGGTAAACCCTATTTAGGTGTAATATATTGGGGTTATATAAGGCTTTATCTAGGGATACTGGAACCGAAAATGGAAACTACTATTTAGATATAGTATCTTGCGGTTATATAAGATGTTAAACATTTTTATTCAATTGATCACCGTACCCCGCCCAGCTGAGTAGCAATAGAATAGTGTTGCTATAGTGCTCCATAGTCTCTCTGCTGAGGACTAGAAGACTACTACTAGATTGAGGACTCTAGTGCTACTGTTATATTGCCACGCAGCTGGGCTGAGTTGGATTGAAATCTCCTTTGTTGTAGTGTGTTTTATTGAGAACAAGATCACAGTCTTACCTTTGTCTAACCGCATAAAGAACCTCGGTTGTTTGTTCACGGAAGCAATTTCATCCTAAACCCGCAGCTGCTCTGAGCTTCAACAACGAGGCCTGTTCAGCATGAGCCTGAATCATACCTGGGCAAAATACGATAACCTCAACCTCCAATGGTGGTGTGTACAGATATGAGCCATAGTCTAAACTCTGTAAACGGGGGCTTATATAGGGGCTTATATAGGGGACTGCTAAAGGGCTTATTAAGGGGGATACTAGGAGTTTAGACTGTAGCTCATGTATATACATATACATACATATATATCTATCTATCTGTGTATCTATCTATATGTAAGTATTTATCTTCCCCAAGGTACCTCAACATGGCACCAGCTCCGATTTTGTGGTTCCAGTCATCCATTCATAGGCCCCCTTAAGTAGATAGGGTATATTATAATAAGATCCGCATATACCCCATACCTACTTAAGGGGGACTATACGTATACTGCCTACAAGCCTACCAAAAAACAGTACCACATATACTGCTACCTCATCAGATGCTACGGAATTCCACTGCTGCAAAGAGATCCCCCCATGCTAGATAGACTCGGTAGTCATGACCCAGTGCGTGCATGTGTGGAACATACCAGTGTACTTTTGGCAGTTAAGCGTATGTTTGGTGGCCTCCCTTGCAGGAGTCAGTGGGCGACAAAGGCATGCATCACAATGACTCAGTTGGAAACTCAAACTTTATGTTCACGCGGATGCTGCGGGCAAGCAAGTCCCAAATCCGTAGCCCTAGACCAGGGGGGCCCCAAACCTTAGACCCTGAGCCCTAAAACACCCCAACCCTTAGACCCTAAGCCCTAAACCCTAAAACCGCGACGTGTGGCCTGCACCGTGCCATGGTGGACGCTGCTGCCTGATGTCAATCTCACTGTCGGGCCGCAATGTGCATAGCTCAGTCTGCTTCAGGGTATAGTTTAGGGTTTAGGGTTTAGGCCCCCCCAACCCCTTAATATTAAATACTCCCAATCATGTGGTAGATTATACTACCTTGGGAGTATTTAATATGAGGGAGGGTGGGCGAGGGGGTTATTTCAGGGGGTGGGGATTATAGTGGTAACAAACTACTGCAACAAGTTCCATAAACGTCTTCGTGGAGTCATACTTGGTTTGTCAAAGGGCATGCCCATGGCTTAGAAAAGAATTTCACATAAGGCCAACTCTCAACCCATTTGGAGTTTGCAAGTGCTTGGCAGGGCGCACCTCTGGATGAAGCGGATTATGTTACCCCTGCCGATCCATGTCTATAGATGAAACAAAATTGGGTCCTACAGTAGGGTCCATCTATGATGGGGTTTAAGGTTGAAGGTTTAGGGCCTGCTGGCGGCTGTTTTGAAGCCTGGGCTTTGCACAGTCGATGCGCGCAATATCTACAGAGTATCTCTGCGGTTGGCCATCTAGTGATTTCGCATCATAAGCCCTATAGTACTATGGCCCCCCCTAAGTGGATAGAATATGTCTTTGGGTATACTATAAAAAGATCCCCATATACCTCATATTCTATCTACCTACGGGGGACTGTAAACCCTAAACCCCTAAACCCTAAACCCTAAACTGCAAGTAAAGTAGCAGTGCCGCTTCCTTGTGCATCCTTCAATGTTCAGGGCGTGGGCCAGATACCAGCTGAGCCCCCTAAAGTTACAAAATGCACACCAACGCCGCCTTAAAGATCCGCAAGTCCGCAAAAACTCTCTGGGTTTAGGGTTTAGGGCTTCAGCTCTCAAATCTAGGCCAGGCACTCTAGCCTGCAACCTTCAGCCCCAAACCCCCGAACCCAAAGCTGAGTGCAGAAGTTACATGTTAGGGTCTAAGGTTTAGGGTTTAGACAGCTGTTTGGAATACAATTCTTGTCAATCAGGCCCTACAGCACAATCCTTCAAAACCGTATGTAAGGCAAATTGCCATTTCATCTTCCATGTTCTCTTCCATCTGATTCTCCATCAGAATTACTTAGGCCCCAAAACCCAGTCAGAAACGCGAAGTCCGAAGCCCTAGACCCAAAGTTCTATTCTATCACCCCGAACCCTAAACCCTAAACCGTGCAGACCCAGCGAGGCCGTGAGGCCAAAACAAAGGAGGACAAAACAAGATCGAGGGGTACGACGGGTGGAGCGCCACCGCACGACTCCTGACAGAGAGTGTCCCGGCAGGCCTCGGACACACCCATGCGTCGACGCAGAGCGAGGAGGAAAGCCGAATGTTCCAGGCTTCACTGCGGCAAGAGCCCGCTTATTAGATGAATATGGAGCAGCCCGTATCCTGAACGTCATCAACACCTGTTGGATAGACAAGAGCATACCCCGGGAATGGAAAGACGCTGCAGTATTTTCTTTTTACCAGGGCAAAGGAGATGATGCGTCCGCCTCTAACTATCGACAATTTTTTGCTAAACACGCTGTATAAGGTATATGCTTCCATGATCCAAGAAAGGCTGTCAAACAAATACGATCGGCTACTCCGCAAGACGCAGTATGGTTTCAGAAGAGGTAAGCGCACCCCTCAACCCCTGTTCATCATACGAAGACTACAAGATTACGCCATGCGCACCGGACAGCCATTTCAACTCCTATCTTAGAGTGGAAAATGGCATTCGATAAGATTAATCAAGACAGTCTAATGACGGCACTTAAGCGCCTTGGCATACATCAGCATTATTAAGACGTAATCCAAGACTTTTACACCCAACCTACCTTCTACACCATAGGTCTCCATGGGGGTAAAGCGAAGGATGCTCCTAAAGCAACTTACAGATTGCCTGGCTACTCCTCAGGACGATCCTTTATTCCACGTAATATTTTCACCTGGTTACAAAGACAGAGTAGGCCTTCAACAAAAACTCCAAGAGTGGCCCTCCCACCCCACATTGGTTGGGATTAGTTACCTCCAAAGCCATGGAAGTATTCCATCAACAAGTTACTCAGGATCCCGAGTATCCTTCCCATTGCCGTAAGGATTTCCTAGGGCTAGTTCAATATCTTAGAAACTACCCTAGCTACTCCTCCAAGCTGGTGGCTGCGCAAACGCGCGAAGCACAACTGTTTTCTATGTACAACACAAGCATCGGTAGCGCATGGCGGTCATAAACCCTAAACCCTAAACCCCAAACCCTAAATCCTAAACCCCAAACCCTAAACCCTAAACCACAGGACGCGCGCCAGGGCTTCGCCTACTTGGTGGTATTACAGATCTTGGCCTCAGTTGGGCAATCAACCCTGCCTCTCTGCTGCAAGAGAAAGCGGCTTAGGGTTTAGGGTCTTAGGGGTTAGGGTTTAGGGTTTAGGGTTTAGGGTCTGGGGGTTAGGGTTTAGGGTTTAGGGTCTTGGGGTTATAGTCCCCCTTAAGTAGATAGAATATGGCTTTGGGTATATTATCACAAAATCCCCATATACTCCATATTCTATCTACTTGGGCTGCATGTACTGCCAGAAAGCTGTTGGGGTTGTGGTTGAGGGTTTGGGGGTGGCGGTTCAGGGCTCGAGCTTTAAGAAGGTTTAGGGGGTCAGGGGTAGGTTTGAACATGATTTCTGGTTGTATTACCCGTAATTTGAAGCTTTGATTTGTTTAGACCCTCAAACCTACCCTAGCTAAGGGGTTGGGCTTTGGGGTTTTGTGTCTGGTTGTAGGGGGCTATGGGCTTGTTTTAGGGGTCGGGGCTTAGGGCTTATGGCTTTGGCCTTTGGCATAACGACCGGGATTTTGGGTTTGGTTTCTTCGGGTAAGGAGGTCGCGTTTATGGAAGGGAGTCAAGAAGTATTGCAAGTACATGTACAGATCATGGGGACAAGTACTCCTTCACTTGAGATGCAGCACCAGCAGAAAACACGTGTCTTTCTCAAGGATGGGGTACCCATGGAAATTTGAGAGTTCAAGGTTGAAGGCTCTGTCCTAGCGGGAGTTTCCCAAAGATAGCCTTACGGAATCCTTGCGAGCACCCACCCTAGGTTCCCAGAAAGCCTTGTGCCCAAATCGCCCACACTGGCATGAAACTCAAAAGCGGGGTGTTTTATGAAAGCTACTGACGTTGTGAGAGGCTAGCTCTATTGAGGATCTCACGCTAGTTTGCAGGTGTGCCCCCGCCAACCCGAAACCCCGAACCCCGAACCCTAATCCCTAAATAATTTCTTGGGGTCCCATTTCTCATTTCCCTGAATCTCAAAGCTTCAAAGTTTTAAACTCAAAACGACACCCTCCCCCCCAAAGCCCTAAGTGGTTGTAATAAACCCGAAGCCCATGCTTCTGCACAACTCAGGATATGCCTCTCCAAGCAGGCAGATCAAGGACTACACCTAAGGTTGAGGGCCACCCTAAACCTTAAACCATAAACTCCTAAACCCTAATCCTAAGCCCTATACCTTAAACCCTAAACCTTAAGCCTTAAACCCAGTTACGGATTTAGGGTCTAGGGCTTAGGGCAGACTAACCTTACCCCAACGGAACATAAAACACATTGCTCGCATGGAAAAATTATGAATCCCTCTAAAACCCCTAAACAGCCACAAAGAGATACTGTTCCAGCCCGTAAACCTACCCCTCTGTTTGTGAAGGAGAAGAAGTCCATATCAGGCTTCTTGGGGGATTCTGTATTGGTGTGGTGAAGGGCCCACCAGATTGGTCAAGAATCCATTGTTTACGGGGTTTAGGGTCTAGGGGTAGGTTCGAACATGATTTTTAAGTTCTATTGCCCCTGATCCCAAGGCAAATTCGTAAAGCCAGAAAAGGTGATTTATGTAGGGCCTCCAAGCCTACCCTAAAACCATGTCCTTGTTCGAAAAGGATAGTCAGTTTGTGCTAGGCCCCTTTTGGGACAATACGTTGTCTAGGGTAGGTTTGAACATTTATGACCCTCTCTAAGGGTCCAAGGACCCAAATAACAGGGTTTTAGGGCCCAAATACCGGTACTATTATAGTATTTGGGCCCTAAACCCCTATTAACTCGTTGGGTCCTTGGACCCTTAGGGCCTCAAAATTCCTCAAAGCCAAAAACCAACCTCTAAAGGCCCCACGCCCAGACCTATGGTTTAGGGTTTAGGGTTTAGGGCAGTCTAAACCCTAAAACCCAAGGCCAACATCAGAAGCGCTACCTGTTATCTGCGCCCCAGTATGATTCTAACTTAGGGTTTAGGGTTTATTTAGAGTTGTTTTAAAGATAGTTGGGGCTAATATGGGCTAATTAAGGCAAATTACGGGGGATCCTTGGGGGGTAGTATGGGGGGGGGGTAGTAGGGGAACCCAATGCCTGTTGTGCCTGGAAACGAGATCAGCGTTTGCATTTGAGCCTTTTTGTTTTGGGCAGAGTCTGATATTCTGGGGCGTATTTCTCGGTACCTTTGCGATGTTAAGTTGCGGCCAGGAGCGTGGTGAACATCTTACCCTAAGAGTCCAAGGACCCAAATATTAGGGCTTTAGGTCCTAGATACCATTCAGATTATTGTATTCGGGCCCTAGAACCCCATCATTTGAGTCCTTGGACCCTTAGGGTTAAGCATTTGTCACCTAAAACCTTGGCAGCTATACATCAGGCAGGGTGGTTGATGTGAGGTAGTAAAGGGGGCGGGTAGGCATGGGCTAGTCTTAACTTTCGGTCATGCCCTAAGGATAGGCTACGAGTAGACCTTTGAAAACTTGTTCATCACGTGTGATGCCGACTCTCGGGTTGGCTATGCTCCACGGATGCGACGAGATTGCCGGCTTCTCCGGGGACCCTGACAAACACACTGGCGGCCAGCGCAGCCAGGCGACCTGAAGGTCCTAACGGCCGCAGGCCACGAAATCCAAGACTGTTCAACACGCTGAACAAGGCTACGCAAGATCTCTACACTCTGCACTGAAGACCCGGCACCAAGACCAGTTGTGCCAAGAATCGCGCATTTTGGGTCCAAGAACCCACTACTTAGTTACTTAAGATATTCTAAATTGGAATTGTAGTGCAGGTTTGGGGGAGGTATTCGGTACTAGTCCCCTTATAGGGTAAGCAGCATGTGGGCCTGACGTTCTATACCCTTCATATATACATATATATACAAATATATATATATGAAATGTTTGGGTGGGTTGCCCTTCTCCAGCAGCTTCAATGGCATCACTTAAACCCCAAATTCTTTGCACATTGGTACCGCAGAAGCAGGTACAACAAAACACCCCAAGCCCTTCAAACTCGCCAAAAACATTATTATCTGACACACCGTTGGGGCGAAGCCCCTCCCTGAACCCTAAACCCTGAACTGCTTCACCCTGGAAAACCCGGCAACCTTCAACCCCCATTAAATCCTAAACCCGGAAACCCTAAAACCCTAAAGCCCTAAATCCTAAACCTTCTAAGCCCTAAGCCTTCGGGAAGCTGCTCACCTGGAGGATTCGCCTACGAAATTACATCGGCCGTTTGCCTGGAAGAAGGCCTGGAGTTAGGGATTAGTCCCCCAGAATTTTTGGGTTCAGGGTTTAGGGTCCAAGGACTCAAATAATGGGATTCTAGGGCCCAAATACTATAATCTGAATGGTATTCAGGACTTAAAGCCGTAATATTTGGGTCCCTGGACCCTTAGGGTAATATAAAAATCCACCCCCCGAATGTTATATACTCCCAATACCCTATAATAGACCACATAAGATGAGGGCGGTGGGTGGGTTGGGGTAAATATTGGGGGAAGGGATTAAGGTTTAGGGAGTTTAGGGTTTAGGGTTTAGCGTATTCGTAAGTGGGATGAAGTAGTAGAAAGAATACTGTGTTTACTCATGCTACTAGTCATAGTCATAGCATATCCTGGGTCAACATCCTGCATCATCCGAAGTATACTCTACTGCCACAATAAGGCTTTAAGTATGCGCTTACCCTCCAAGAGGGGTCAGGCTTAGTGAGGCGTGTTCCGTGTTCTTTCAACTCTTCCTGCACTTTCGCCGACCAGTACACATGGTGTGTCGGAACCGTGAGGGACATGAAGAGCCACCATCCCACTTTTATCGCTGTTCCTCAGGGAGCAGCAAGGGCGCCCCGGACAACTTCAAAAAGATGAATGTGAACATCCATTGCCACCCGAAGGGCGAAGTTTACATGCTGCCGACAAGACTGCTCACGATGCTCCCCGTACTCCCCATATAGGCTACAGACAGTCCCTGCCAGCTAAATGTGAGGCAAGCGATTACTTTACTGGTTCTTAGTAGGGAATAAGGGAAGAGAATCCCTAGATAATCCCCGTATAATCCGTCTATAATCCCTGTGTAGTCCCTATATAATCCATATATAACATATTCCCTTATTCCTACTACGGACCAGTAAGGTACCTGAAAACCTCGATTCCGCAACTCAAACCTGCCCACCCTTTACCAAGCCAGCTTTGAATTCCAAAAAGTGCCCGACTGTCTTGCCAAATTGTGCTGTCTAAGATCGTAGAAACCCGTTTCCGTCATAGCCCATGTATATGCATTTATATATCCCAAATCCCAAAATCCCTTTCAATTACACCCCGAACCCACACACTGAAACCTGAAGCCTAAATCGTAAATCCTACGGTAGGTCTGAAATTGTTACTTGCTTTGGCGAGCTTGCTGGTTTCGGAGGAGGCCAAGTTTTCTGGGTTCGAGGATGGGAATTCTAGGCGGGAGCAGTAAGGGAACCCATGAAAATTCAGCGCGGTGGGGCTATTAGAGTTTATAGGGTTGATAGGATTTATAGGGTTTATAGGGTTCAGGATTTGGGAAGGCTACATGTATTTCTGTGCGGGGAACCGGGGAGGGAAAGCATTTCTTGGAGGGTAGGGATCCCATGATGTGAGGGAAGTTTTCAGATGGCAATGTCAGGAGATTCTCTAGTTTGGCTCACCAGAGCTACAGTCCAAACTCCTTGAAGCGGTTCTAGGCGGGATGATGTCGGGGACTAATTACTACAGTGCTTACTAAGGGGATACTAGGAGCCAGACTATGGCTCACGTTGCTTAATACGTCATGTTGGCATTGCGGCCAAGACAAGCTTAGCAAATTGGCACACGAAATCCGAGCGGCTGTCCACAAGTTCCTCGCCGGTGAACACAAGCTTTGGGTTTAGGGCGTAGGGGTTTAGGGTGCATTGTCTTCATCCGCGAGCCATCCAATCCTTGCCTGACACTGAGTTTGAGAGAAAGTGTGAACACCGCTGAAGATTGGATGGCTATGCAAGCAAGATGCTTGATTTAATTGCTCAAGTCAGCGCATTTGTTAAGAAGACAACGTGGCGTGTTTTGGATGCGCAGTACTGTGCAGCACAGTACTGCTGAGCCTGAGAAGCCACAAAGAGGAGCACGGATTGGGCTTGAACCTTTACCCTAAACCTTGCATCAAATCTAAACCCTGGACCCTAGACCCTGGACACGAAACGGCCGGTTCTCAAGGCATTGCCTGCATGCTTCCCAATGCAAGCAATCCACACACCTTCTCAGATATCTCCAGAATTCGCAAGGGCACATGTTTTTCGGATTTAGTTTATCTGCATCCTCCAGTAAGTCTCGTCCCATGATTGCATAAGCTTCTTCCCTGGCCGGGCTTCGAAGTAGGACTTGCTGGTGGTAGACGGACCTGAACCTATTAATTTCAACCCATGGACTTACTGCTTCTTAGTAGGGAACAAGGGACTAGGCTCCATGCACCCAGTAATTGGGTACTTAGGATTTGGGTAATAGTAATTATAGTACAGGTTTTGGGTAAGTATAGGATTCTGAGGCACTTGGACCCTTAGGGTAAGGGAATCTGTTAAACAGGGCTTGTATAGGAATTACGGTCCCTTATTCCCTACTAAGAACCAGTAAGCGGAGGTTTCCATAACTATGGATTGGTATAAGCCTCAATCTGCTATCATCCTTCTTGTGCGCACTCGCAGAAAGGGTCCCCCTAGTTCTTGAAATCACCTCTAAACCCTAAACCCCGCAAACTTTTGTTCCTACAGAGGATCAAAAGGAGCCCCAAAAAAAAAAACAAAAACCTAAACCCTAAACTCCCATACAGCGGAAAAGCCACCTGATGAGCTGAGCCCCGCCAAGCCCAGACCTACCTTGAAACACGGAATGTGATAGCTCCTATAAGGCTACCTGGAGGTTCATGGGACTTAGTAAGGTTTAGGGATTAGGGTTTAGGGTTTAGGGTTTAGGATTTAGGGTTTAGGGTTGGAGGTTCATGGGGCTTACTAACTATTATAACTGAGGTTATAACCCTACTTGTAATTTGTGTAACCCCTTGTAAGGTCATTTAGGGGGGTTATAAGTAGGGTTATGCGCCCACTTATAAGTAGTTACTATTTCCCATGAACCTCCAAGTAGGGTTTGGGATTTGAGGTTAAGTAGTAGACACCTCCCATTAATTTGATCAATACTCCACTAATAGCGTTCAGGTATGGAGGTACACCTTTGGCCTTCGTGGTCGGTGGGGCTGTAGTATCTGGGGGGAGACCCCAAAACCCAAAACTCTAGACTCTAGAACATAGGTCCTACGCAACCTGGGGCGCATGCAAGCCCAGCGAACAAAGCAGCGAGAATGCGCTCGCGCGCGCGGATTCCAGTAGCTTACGCGCTACCTGCTTCCATGAAAGCCTCGGAACATGGTTTGCGACAACGGAAAGAAAATGAAAACTACTACAGTATATTGGGGGTATATCGGGGATAATGGGAAAGAAGATGGAAACTAATGCGGGACGCTCTTTAATAAGTAGGCCCCGCCCTCCCCACCTAACATTAGGGCCCTCCGAAAAATAGAAATTAGGGATCCTCAATAGGGCCCCCTGAGCTCCCGGTCTGGGTACCTGTGGATTGATTTACAAGTGATTGTTGAGAATCTTTCCTATAATTTCAGGGCACCACAATCAAAACGCATTATGGGGGCCTTGCAATCATTGCCCTGATCCTGGATAGGCAGGCCCCAAAACTCGTTATAGGGGACCCTTTCAATACAGGAGGTCCAACATTACTGTTTAGAATTTAGGGTTTAACAAGCTGATTTCGTTTGGACTTCCTTTGGGGTATTTCTCAGAATAGACAACTCCAAACAAGGAGGATTTTCAGAATCCGGAAAAATGCCCTATATGGGATTATGGGATTAGGGGTTCAGGGTTTAGGGTTGGTTAGGGTTTAGGGTTTAGGGTCCCCTGAGATGCCTTGGGATTTCCTTTGAATAGGAACTCCTTAGGCCTCCTCGCTGTTTCTCAACCTTCGCTCTGCGCGAGGCATCGACTCCTCGCTGGAGTCACTCGGGCTTCTCAAAGGAAGAATTTGGGAGCTATAGGGTTCAGGGTTGAGGGACATGGTTTAGGGTTTAGGGTTTATAATAGGGTTTAGGGAGCTATGTAGGATCATACAGGCGTATATTGGAATCATATAGGGTTTGGGGCTATTTCCTGTGCGGTCAGGGTTTAGGATTTTGGGTTCGTAGTATGACGTTTCGCTTGAGGGCTTTGGCTCTAGGACTTGTATCTGGACCCCAATGCCTCTTTTGAAGTCCTGAGAAAGCCCTAGACAAGTCCCACAGAGTCCCCTTTACTTTTACACCCCCCATTGGACTGTTGTTGTCGTATGGAGCAGGTCTCTGAGGGGTGGAGGCGCTTATGTAGATTTGTGTTTTCGTTGGTCGATTCCCAGAAGCCGGGGCAAAGAAAACTCCAGGAGAACGCAGGGAGCTTCACAACCCTGAGAGTCCATGCAGCCAAGAGGCGTGCGTTCAGAAGCTTTGTAGTACTTCCGCTTGGTAGAAAGTGTTGGATGCTCAGATAGAACTGAACCTTGAAAGTCAGACAATGGCTTTTTGAACTTGGGGTAGGGATGGCTGACTTGCACTTGGCCTAAATTCCTAAAGCCTTAACCGCAGAGACTTCAAAAGCAACAAACAGCCGCCGTCCCCCGTGGCTATTGGCCGGCTTCACTCCGCACCGTTTCTATCCAATCGCACCATCAAAGGGATAGCTTAGGTGGACCCCCTACCCTGTAATAATGGTGGTACAATAGGAACATGGAAGGACCTTAGTATAGTTACCGTTAACCCGTATAGTGCTTTATAGTCAATGTTACAGGGTGGGGGTTAAAGGATGACCCTAAACCCAAAACCCCCGTACAGGGCAGTGAGCTCTTAACAGCGCCTTTGTTCCTAAACCCTAAACCCTTGACTAGGGACCTTAAAGCAAAGTAGATAGGCCAACTTGACAATCAGGGTGGGATTTAGGGTTGTTGGTCTACAGGGCTTAGGGTTTAGGCTTTAGGGTTTTTAGTTTCGGGTCTGAGGGTTTAGGGTCAATTTAGGGTTTTGGCCAAGTTTTTAGGTCCCCTAAATTGAGAACACAAAGTCTGAACAATGAAAACATTCTGCACCCTCACGCCGAAAAAATCATTGGACTCGCAACGGTCGAGGCCAGTTTAAGCAGTCGCTCATCCTGCTACGCGGCAACTGGAATGCTTGCGGTTCGTGGAGGTTTTGGTTAGGCTTACTAGGGCTATGCTAATATTTGAGCTTGCTTATTAAAAGCTTCAGAAACAAGATAATATGAATCCTAAACCCTGTAGCTTCCATTTCATTATCCATGTTAGTTTCCATTATTGGGGTATGATATCCCTAACACTTTGGGGCTTGGATTTTGAAGTTGCTGATTTTGAGGGGTTTCTTGGATTTGGACGTTTTTGGTGATTTTGCAAATTTGCCGGCTGGAGGGCTTGTCACTGGGGCCTATCCTATCCTTAGATCTCCGGGGTTTTTAGAGGTCTCAGAAATCGTAGGGGTTGAGATTGAGTGGGCTGAGTTCATGTGTGAGAACAAACCCTTGAGGGAATCTAACCCTACCAATGGGCAAAGAATGCCTCGCCCACTCCCCCCTCCATTGCTGGATGATGTAAACCCCGAAACCCACTCATGTAAGATACTTAGACCCTAAACCCTAAACCCTAAAACCCTAAACCCTAAACCTTAACGCGAATTCCTAAGTTTCTGGCTGGTTTCTGGCTTCAGAACTCCTAAAACTGAGCCATGCCAAGGCTTGTCCCTGCCACACTTCACGTGCTCCATGGCGCCCTGACAGGGCTTAGTAAGGCTTAGGGGGTACGGTATGGGGTTCAGGGTTTAGGGTCTAGGGCTTTAGGGCTTAGCGGTTGAGGGCGTTTCAAAGTACCGCCCAGATTAAGATTGAGGGTTGACATTTTGGGGCCTGAAGGTTTTACCCCCGCGCCCCATGGCCCGTCACAGCCCCTACCCCTTCCTCTGAGCTTCAATCTTTTTTGAAGTGCTGTTGATGCTCACAATCTTGAAGGGTTGTATAAGGTCATAAAACATTAGTAACATAATTATGCCATAATACCATAATACCATGATGCCCTAGCTGATTGTGCAGGATGTTTAGCATCCGGTGTATGTTGTATACTAAATCCATCCGGAGGCTGCGTGCCAAGGGGCGGAACTTGATTTGAGCTGTAGTCTTAACTCCTTAAAGGGGGTTATAGGGGATGATATATAGGGGACTACTATAGGGGTTATTAAGGGGGATACTAGGAGTTTAGACTATGGTACATTTGAGTATTGCATTTTGCCCGTCTACCTGAAACCTTAAACCGCGTGCAGAGGTCACCCTATTATGGCATTCATTTCGATCACAACTGTTGGAAGGACTTTTGTTACCCTAAACCCCAAACCACGTGCAGAGGCTGTACTTCAAGGTTTTAAACCGTAGGGTAAGGTTTACTGAAAGTTCCGGGGGTACTTGTAACCCCTTTTTATGATTGTACATATAACCCAGCTTTCGGTCCCCTAAGCCTTCCCATTTGAGCTATAGTCTATTTTCAAGTCTAGATTAATTAAAGGGGGTTATATAGGGGAGTATACTACAGGGGAGTATTCTAGGGCTTGTTAGGATAGATACTAGGAGTCTAGATCATAGCTCATTTGGGTTCTAAATTAAGTCATAACTGCCCATGGTGGTAGGAACTTTGGGCAAAGCATAGCATATCTGCGGCTTAAAGGCTTTCTGCGCTTTAGCTCATCTGAAGGTAGATGTGTTTTTTGAGAGTGGCAGCGTGGCGACAAAATCCTTGAATCGTATGGCACCGTAACCCGAAACCCTACACCTTAAATGGCTGCCAGCTACTCCCTTTCCCTGACCCGCAGTCTTCTGCTTCTCAAAGCGATATACTTTAGGAACAGTGGGATTTACATGAGGATGATACGGGAAGTCTACATGGTCGCCGTTTGGGATCATAAGAAGCAGCTGACAAGGGTTTAGGGTTTAGGGTTTAGGGTTAAGATTCCCTCATCGTTTTGCCCTGATGCTTGCTGAGGCAACCTAGACACCTGGCTGCAGTCATTGAGATACGGAAGAAAGAGGACATTTTGCACCCACTTAAGACCCCCAATATATTGCACCGTGGTTTCGGGTTTAGGGTTTGAGGGTTTATATTGCAAGATTTCCTTCCTCTACAGTAGTTGCGGTTGAGGGCCTAGGGTGAAACAGCTGCTGGGTCTCCTTCTGGCAGTAAGCCCTATATGTAAGCCCTCTATGATCCCTATATGGTTTTGTGGGTTCGGGGGTTCGGGGGTTCGGGTTTATATAGGGGTTATTGTTATGAATAGCACTTGTAATAGTATTCTCATTACGTGTTTTATTGCTTTGTAAGCATTCCTGTTGCCAGTAGTGTATTCTTGTTTTACCTTACTACCACTATGATGGGGCACGTTTGGTACAGGATGCCTAGCAGAATGATTCCTGTAGAAGCCCACTTCAGGACAGGACTTCGAGGTTGGACCGTTATGGGTTGCAGTGATTTTGGCTGGTGCTTAAGGTGTAGGGTTCAGGCTTTAAAGCTTTAAGGTCTTGGGGATTTTTAAGTGGGTGGTTTGCCCCTTTTAGGATATTAGCCCTAAACCCTAAACCGGGTCAAAAATACCTATTTTGCCGCAACAGGATCTGACAGACAGCAAGGTTCAGAACTGTTTAAGGTTTAGGGTGTAGGATCTATGGTTACGTCCCCCTTATGGTTTAGTTTTGCCACATATTTAGTCTCTGATAAGGAACCCGTGTCCATTCATTTTCTAGATAATGTTGACTGTAGCTCATATTCTGGATCTATAGTAAACAAATAGGTGGCCTCATTAGCCCTAAACCCTAAACCCCAAGTACAAAGGCATATCTCAGGGCTTAGGATTGAAGGGCAGAAATCCCTTGACATCCGCCCAGCATGCAGCTTCATCATACCTTTTCGTGCAGGCATGTGTCAGCTAATACAGAGGTTTTGGGTACCCCAACCCCAAAAGCAAATTAGGACCCGATAGCTGTCATATCCTAAACTCTAAGCCCTAAATCCATATGTGTCTGAAACAGGTTTAATTTTGGGGGTGGGGTAAGCACGATCCTCTTATCCCCAGGCCTACCCGGAGCCATCTAGGTCGTTCCTTTTTGAGGTGCTGTTAGGGAACTTAAACAAGGTTGCCATAATGCGGTGCATTGTAAACACGGGTTTCAGGTAAACTCCTCATTAGCAACACAGTTTTGGGGTAGTATTTCATATTCCGTTACCAAGAAACCATAAACAAAGCAAACAAGCAACTGCATAGGGGCCTTTGTGTAGACAGACCATTGCAGGCGCAACCTCTGCCTTCTACATCTAGAGGCGTTCACTTCTAGTAGACAGGTGCATCCCGAAAAGTGGAAATGTTGCAGTAATATAGGGGGCTATATACCTGAACCTCAATGCGTAGAACTATCGACTTTGTAGTAGTTGCCAACACTATGGTCCTGGGTTTCTTATGTCTAGCGCACCCCAAGCAGGGCCTAACATGATCTTGGCAACTGTTATAGCTTCTAAGTAGGTGCCCTTCATTCACGCCAGTACGGTTTCAGATTGCAAGATGCTTCTAAGGTGTTTCTGGCGCTCGCCTATCTCTCTGCGCCTGTGTACCACTTGCTGCAACAGGTGAAGGTGATTGTGTCCTGGCTTGGTGTAGCGAAGCACATGACGAATGCCTTGACAGCCCGGATTTTAGATTCAGGGTTGAGGGTTATAAGGCGTTAGGGTTTAGGGGTTAAGGACCCTGAGGGTCATAGGTTTTGCATGTACTGTTGGCACTTATATTCCAGCTCTAACAATCCTGAAGCTCAAACCCCCAACCGATTGAATTCGCCTTCAAGACTAGCCCTTGTACGCGAATCGCCTGTCCCAAATAATGCAAATGCTCGCCACCTGAGACTAGTTACGTCCTGCACCACATTGCCCTATATTAGATTATTCGAGATTTCTGGGGGAGGGTATTTCATTCTGGGGGAAGAGGGCTTCCTGTGACAAACTTCCGCCTTCGGTGGAAAGACCTCAGGCACAGGGTCAGCCCTAAACCCCAAGCTTAAACCCGAAACCCCTAAACCCTCAACCCTGAACCCGAAACCCTAAACCCTAAACCCGAAACCCTAAACCCGAAACCCCTAACGGTAGTGTCTGACAGTGCTTACAGTGCGGTCAAAAGTCCTTGTTGTCGATTGATGAAATGCGGGTTTACCAAAATTAGGGGTACCTTCTTGGGGGTCCCTAAAAGAAGGATTATAGCCATTTTGGGGTATATATGGTGTCGTGTCCCGCGTCGACAACCCCCCCACCACCCCCGCCCATGGTATGGTCCCCTAGCCGCCAGCCCCGGACTCTCAAAAGTGTCAACAGTCACAGAAATGGTGGGTGTCCAGGTCACGATCCTCGTAATTGTCCTCGTTTTTGAGGTCTCGGAG
>CAJNIZ010044996.1:7004-25200 GCA_905231905.1 Symbiodinium pilosum
CTTAGCAGAAAGCACAATTTGGTAGTTTCCCAAAATCAGGGGAACCTAATATAGACCCCAAAATACTATAATCCTTATTATTGGGACCCCCAAAAAGGTACCCCTAATTTTGGGAAACCCCCATTTAGGGCTTAGGGTTTAAGCAGCTCAGGGGTGGATAATTTTCGGTAGGGGGTGAGTTGCCATGAGGATACTGGCAGGGGTGTGGTTTAGGGTTTAGGGTTTAGGGCCCCCTGCCCTCACCAAGCCCTGAAACCCTTAAAGCATCATGGAAAGACTTCACTTGGAGGGTTCAAGAATCTGCGCCTGCTGTAAAACCCTCGCTTCAAGTTGAGGGCTTCAGATATAGGTTTAAGGTTAAGGGTTTAGGGTTTCAGGTTTAGGGTTAGGATTTAGTAGGTGTTAGGACTTAGGGTTTAGGGCTTCAAGTCTGTTAGGGGGCTTACTTTAGCCCAAAAAACACACAAAGAATGGCAAAATGCACCCCTTTTTGAGGAAGCCCTTTTTGGCGTTCCATGTTAGCTTGGAGGGAGCCTAGCTTGTCAAAATGGATAAAACCCTAAAAGCCCTGGGCTGGGTTTGTTTGTTTTGGGTTTAGGATTTAGCGTTTAGGGTTTAGGGGTTTTGTTTAGGGTATATGGGATCTAGGGTTTAGAGCTTAGGATTTAAGGTTTGAGGTTTCGGGTTCAGAGTCCAGGATTCGGGATTTAGAGCTTAGGGTTCAGGGTGCATTGTTGGAGGCTTACGATTTCTGAGAGCACATGGGGTCTTCCGAATCCATCATCTTGTCTACATGCAAATACGGTGTATAGGGTTTGATTAGGGCGTTTCGCAGAATAGTAGGGCCGGTCGGGTGGGATATCTGAGGCTTGCAAGGCCATCATGGAGGGTCACTGGAAGGATTCGAGGGAAGATTTAGAAACAAACTTCAGGGCTTATGGCTAGGAGCTCTACCTTTGGCTCGGCACCAAACCAGCATATTTACCATAAAGGAGACTGGTAAGTTTAGCAAATTCTTGCCATATTCCGACATGCCGCTGAGACTGTTGCTATGTCCGGGCTTCATCTACACCCACAGAACCCGAAGTTTCTAAACGAAAGACAGGCACATATCGATTTCCCCCTTGCGGCGGGACCTCGTAAGTTGTGTGTTTTTCGAGCAGCCAAGCGACTGCTGCAGATATAATTCTGGACGGATGCTCGGATGGTTTCCTTGATGGGTTTTCAGGTTTAGGGTTTAGGAGGTTTAGGGTTCAGGGTTTAGGGCTTGCAAAATGAAAACTGGGGAGCGTCTCAAAATCACTGCCTTGTTCCCCTTAGTACGGGATGACTGTGTAGATAGCGATAACAATCCCTACACAATCCACGGGTATTGACAGTCCCGACCCATTCCTTCATTCCCTACTGCGTAAATATAGGGTTATGTGAAACTATATGGGCTTATACACGGTTATATATGGGGTTGTATGGGGCTGTATAACGGTGACCCTTGCAGCATTTTAGGGTTTAGGCCCAGGGTTGAGGGTTTGACAGGATCCGATCTTTGATCCTTAGGGTGCAAGTACCCAATACTGGGATTTCAGGTCCCACATGCTATAATCTATAGTCTCAATGGTTTTCGAAACCTAAAACCCAAACCTGTGGTACTTGGACCCGTGAGGTTTGAAAAGAGCCCATATGGAGTTGAAGCAGAAGTCCAAAGAAAAAGAACGCGACACGGACGGCCTAGTGATTAGCCGTATAGGTCCAAGTGTCCGAGCGGTGGGTTTTCAGGTGCCGAATACTTCAATTTAAGTTGCTTGCAAAATAATAGCCTGAAACCTGTAAAAAAAAAGCCAAGAAGGCTGTAATTCTACATACTTAGGGGGCCCTGAAGCTGTTGGGCCCAGAGACCATGCTATGAGAGGCTATTTGTCTATTTTGAAGCTTAGGGAAAGCTTGCCCAGACGAGATCGCTTCTTCGGAGTTCAGAGGATGGGCATCAGACCCCTATCTTGGCCCCTTCATGCCAGAAGATTACGCTTCAGAGCACTTCTGTAAACCAACTGCTTGCACCTAAGCCTTCAGCCCGACTCCTTGCGCATCTAAGCCTCCTAGCATCACTCTAATTCCTCACCCTCATGAATCGTGGGCCCCCGAAATCCTAGACCCTATAAATCCCAGGCGCTCGAAATCCTAGACACCTCTAACTCCTAGAACCTAAAAATCCCAAGCCCTCTAAATCCTAGGCCTATAAGACCTGGCCCGAAATCCTAGACCCTACAAGGCCTAGCACTGCAACCCTACAGTCCCGTTAAGTAGATTAAATATGGGGTATATGGGGATCTTATCATACAGTAATGTACCCAAACCATATTCTATCTACCTCAGGGGAATCTAATCTTTATTCCTCCGAGCGGCCCAGTCCGTGGGCCGGATCATTTTTCCTCGGTTCAGAAACAGCTCAGGGCTAGGAAAGATGATGAGGAACCCTTAGAAAATGCAACCATTCTAGGATTTAGGAAAAAAAGAACAGGTTAAAGAGTACTGGAGGACCTAATGAAAAGAAAATGGACAATGAAATGGACACTGGATTTCATATGAGCTATAGTTAACCCTCCTAGTATGCCCCTTAATAACCCCTATTGTAGTCCCGTATATAATCCCCTTTGAAGAGTTTCTCGTCATAGCTCATGATTTATAGTGGACTGTGGGGATCCTAATTAATTCCAGATATGCTGTTGAGGTCTGTTTGAGGTGCCCAGTTAAGGTTTAAGGTTCAGGGTTTAGGGTTTGAGGTGAATTTAGGACTTTAATGTTGGCAACTATGTTGGAAATTTTAGGCTCGAATAGTAATCGGTTTTGTGGTTGAACCACGCAAAAATATGCTCTCCTTGTCAAACCTGCTATATAGCTAGGCAAAGAATACAAATTCAATCTGTATGGGGGACTACAATGCTTCACCATCAGGAATACTACTGAAGAGGGTTTCTGGTTTGGAGGGGTCCTAGCTAGGGTAGTTCGTTAGAGGCCGCGCCTAATGACTTTACGACTCGTAAGTTTGCAACCACATGCACAAACCAGAATCTAACAACAGGCGCTTCCCCACAAGGTAGTTGCAATTCAGACAGTTTCTGCAAAAGGCATACTCATTTTGTCGCGTTTCCAGATGAAGAAACAACCCTAAACCCTAAACCCTAACAAATGGGCTCTTACGCCCTTTTCTTTCGACTGGCGACCCACGGAATCTACCACTCCATCAGTACGCAAGGAAGCACATGGGTATAAGTTTCGGCCCTCTAACTCTAAACGTAAATCAACTGCTTACAACTCACCAACATGCGTAAGGAACCCTACGTACTCTCACCAAAACAAAGAAACGGACCATACCAAACATAAACATGAGGAATATCCCTGCGGGCTGCAATGTCTCGCGTAACCCAGAGGCCTGAAATCCTGATCGCGAGGCTTGGGCCCCTACATACCCTGGTTTTCTACTCACAAACAATTCACTCCTCTCAACATGAATGATCCATTCAGGTAACTGAAGCGCTAGGATGTTTCCAATTTATCATCATCAGATGTAGTGCGGAGCTTTGTTATTGGCAGAGAGTTACAAAGGGGCCTGAATCATGAGAATAAGGCTTTGGGGTGCAGTGTAAGGAGTATACGGCAAGAAGGAAAGACAAAACCCTAAACTGGCGAGAGTGCCGCTGACCTTTTACATGGGCGCTCGAGCCTTCTGAAACAGACCTCCGGCCTGGCACCATATCGAACCTGCGGCCTGGGAGGGTAAAGCCTTTCAGGAGAATCGGGGCCCTTCAAAGTTTAGGGTTAGTGGAGCCCCCCTTGGATCTTTCCTGGGGGTCCAGGCCCCCAGCTGCAGCAGGCTTCCAGCCGAGGCCCCTGCAAGCTCCTGCATTTTGCTGGAGGCCGAGGTCTCTTGGAGGCCCCTCAAAACCTTCTTGAGGCCCCTGAAAACCTGCAAGCCCCTAAAGATTTCAGGAGTTTGTGGGAAGGCTTTGTGGGCTTTAGCCTGTACACCAACTCAAGAGATCCACATGTGGAGGCCGGCCAAAGCCTCCGCTATCCCTATGCGTTGCTCAGTCTTTCTCTGATGTTTCGAAACCTCAGGGTGCTTCACCCATGCGTCCCCGAACCTCCAATCCCGGCTCAGAATGCCGGCTTTCAGAAAGCTCTGTCGGGGCTTGAGGTTTCCCAAGTTTCAAGGCTGTCCAGGCCTTCGGGCCCAACGCTCTGAAGGTTCCAGCAATTGTTTAGCGTTTGCACTTGCAAAGCTTTGTAGACCTCATCCTGTACACCAATCGAAGAGATTCACGTGTGGAGGCCGGCCAAGGCCTCCGCTACCCCTATGGGCTGCTCAAGTCCTTCGTCTGAAAGTCCGAAACTTGAGAGTGCTCTCTGCGCTAGCGTGACAAGGAGTGAACAACAGACCTGGAGAAGAAAAAGAACAAGGAAGCGCCCCTTGCTATGGGGTTTCGGGGGTAGGAACCCTAAACCTTAAATGAGCATAGTTTGGGTGTCTGGGGTGGGAATACTAAGCTGTGCAAGCGCGCGAGAGGGTGCGCGCCCCTAACTTTAAAGAAAAGGCGCACACCCCGCGCGCGTCCACTGATGCACACCCTAAACCCTAAATCCTAAACCCTCAACCCTAAATCCTAAACCCTAAATCCTCTTCAGGCTTCTACAACAAATACAGGAATCCCCAAAATCTCCCATGGAGTCCCATGCGGTTGAGGTTCAGGGTTTAGGGTTCAGGGTTTTTACGGTTTCTATTCCACGTGACTCTTTCACATTGACTGAAGACACAGTGGATCCCAAAAACCCTGCATGACCCTCAGTACCTCATGCGTGGGAATTCTAGGACTTAGTATATTGAGGCCATGCACGCCATGTGGTATCTGAATCCCTAAGTATATAAATCCAGTTCCCGTTTCGTGTTCCATGTTCTTTTCCATTTGTCTCTCCAGTGTTGGGGCAATATCAACGACAGTTAACCTAAAGCCTATAACCTAAACCCTAAATCCTAAAACCTCAACCCTAAGCCCTACCCCCTAAACCCCAAGCCCCTAAACCCTAAACGCAAGTAAGTTTCTGAGGGTAGGTGTCAGGTCACCATTCTGCTGAGCTCCTCGGCCCTTGTCATGGGCTTCCTGACACGGTGAGGATGCCGTACGTTCAGGATTTAATTTAAGGTTTATGGCTTAGGAAATTACCTGTATATGTATAGGTACATGTACATGTGTATATATATATGGTTTAGGTGTTTAGGAATGTAGGTATAGGGCTCAGGGTTGCAGGTTTCGGGTTGAGAGGTTTAGGAATTTAGGTATAGGGTTCGGAGGTTTAGGAATCTAGGTACAGGGTTTAGGGTTGAGGGCTACTTCAGGTAGAGGGCCTAGGATCTTGGAATTTAGGTATAGTGTTTAATTCGGATTTGGGGTTTAGGGTTTAGGGTTTTGCTTCTGCTTTACGGGACACCTTCCACCCTGCTAACCCCAGAATTTTGAGTTGAGGCTTTAAGGTTTAAAGGCTGGGAAATGACAGGTCCAAGTGGCCCCTAATATGGACCCTTACCCTTCGGGTCCTTATATACATACATATGTAGATATATGCATACATATACACGTGTATATATACATATATACATATATATATGGGGTTTAGGGTTTAGGGTTGAGGGCTTAGGGTTTAGGGTTTGTGCATATCTGTACATACGTATGTGTATATAGCTTTGGTGTATTCCCGGCCCTTGCGACCAACCTCGGGCTTGGAATGGTTTCCGTGTTTAAGGCTTACCTGGACCCCTAAGGTGTAAGTGAAATAATGGCCCCTTAGGCTATTCTTAGGGGTTTTGGGGCCATTATGTTGCATAATTCTGGGGTTAAGGTAGGGTTTAGGGTTAGGGGTTAAGGTCCTCGGACTGAGAAACCCAAATTAAAGTAGCGTTTTGTGATAAGTCGCGGATCTGCTTTGTCTTGGGACCAAGGCTTCCTAAACCGCCAGCCTTAAACTCCAATTAGGGTTTAGGGTTGAGGGTTTAGGGTTTTAGGGTTTAGGGTTTAGGGTTTAGGGTTTAGGGTTGGGTACTGCCTTCACCCAGTAACAGTCTATAGTAGGGTCCTATTAAGGGCTATATATAACCATATTCTAATTTTTATCCAACTGTTCTTGAGGGGGGAGCAGTATCCAAGATTTAGGGTTAGTTCAGGGTTTGGGGTTTAGGGTCTTAGGGTTTAGGGACCAGGACCCTCCTGTACCCTTAAATAGGGGTATATTGTCCCTAGTGGTGGGTATCTAGGGTGTAATCGAGGGTAGAAGAAGCGTCTGGGAATTGCAAAAAAATCACCCTAAGCACCTATAGTCCCCCTTTAGTAAATAGAATATGGGGTATAGGGGGATCTTATTATGATATACCCAAAGCCATATTCTATCTACTTAAGGGGGACTATATATTAACCCATGAACACCAAAATCTGAAACACCGGACCATGAGATCTAAAGACTCTACTTTCAAACCTTGAGACTCGTACTCCAAGCTCTGCGTGGCTTCAGAGCTTAGGGAAAAGCCAGAAACAAGATGATTTTCCCAATAAACCCTAAAGCCTAATCTAAAGGAAGTGGCTGCCTGTAAATAACTGTTGTACTTCGCGTTTGGGGGCTGCCCAGAAAAGCTGGCAAGGAGGTTGCTTGGCTGCAGGGCTCGCAGGCTTTGAGGTCTAGATTTTATGTTGTGTAGCTCGAGGATTTAGGCTGGGGTGTTTGTGGCATACTGGGCTCTCGCCGAAATACCATTTGGGTTGATGCCGTTTGTTCCGAAAAATATTGATGCTCTAAAGTTACATTGTGTGCTTTGAAGCTTCAGTCCTGCGAGCTGGTGGAATTGTAGTGTTCAAGGTAAATTGCAAAGCTTGGAATCTGTTGTGCTTCAAGGCTGTCAGGGTTCCAAGGTCTCTCGAAGAAACAAACCCTGTAAACCCCCTGATCCCCAAACTCTGGAACCTAACTGAAAAAGCTTTGACGGAAAAGAGTACCCGTCAACATCCTACCATATCTAAATCCATCTGCCCTTTAACCCAAAGAACGGTACAATGGTAGCAGGTCTGCAGCTTGCAAAACTTTGTTTGCGCACTCACCAACACTACGAAGGTATCCTAGACATGCTTAAGATACATGATAGGGGGGGGGGGGGGGGTCTCCCCAGTTTGGGGTACCCTTTTGAGTATCCCCATAGGTAACAAGGATAATAGTATATTGGGGTCTACGTTGGGTCCACCTATTTTGGGAAACTACCATATGCTAGCTATTTAACAAATGTCCCCAACATGGCAAAGGGTTTAGGGTTCAGAAAAAATACCTGTTTCGGTTAGGATCCCCCTTCGAGGAAGTGTGTTCCCAATGGCTTTCTATAATGAGGACTTTTAGATAAACCCTAAGCCCTAAACCCACTATGTTCGGGGCTGTACTACACTACAGGAGGGACCCCGATCTCCAGTGTTAAGAGTCCCTTGCGAAATTTACTAGCGACAATAGCTCATATTAAATCAACCCCCAGCACGCAGCTTATAGCTCAGTGAAGCGTTTGAGGTTGAGAGTCTATTGATTGAAGTGGGGAAACAAAAATGCCGGTGCGCTCGGCCCTAGACCCAAAACCCTCTACCCTAAACCCTATGCCCTATACCCTAAAACCCTAAACTGTAAGCCCTCAGCCGCCTGATATTTCAGGTGGACTTGGCACACCTCCTGCTGGCCCATTGCATGCACCAACATCATGACCTGCCCGCATCCCTTTGGAAGCCGGCTTAGTGTTTCAAACCCAAGTAGCGATTTAAGGTTTGGGGTCTATAGAGCTTTGGGTTTAGGGTGTTTCCAACCTCTCATCAAACCCTAAACCCTAAACCCCTTTTGAAGCTTCTGGGCCTCGGCCTACCCTTACTCCTAAACCCTAGACTAGGGTCATCAAAATCACCACCGAAGACATGTGGCGCGTGTTCAGGAGGTTCGGGGGATTTTAGGGGTTTAGGGTCTAGGGTTTATGGTTTGGGAGTTCAGGGTTTAGGGGGTTTGTGGGAATACAAGGGGTTGAGGGGCTTAGGGACTAACACCCTTGGGAATCCAGGCACGGCCACGACAAACAGCATCCCCTCAACGTTCTGCACAGACAGTATTAAGAGGGCTTAGGTCTGGGCTCTGGGGTGTAGGCCCGAGTGGTCCGAATGCCCATTTCTTAGAGCCGGAGGTACCACGACTACTAATAAGGAAACTAGAACCCAATAATTGAGTATTTGGACCCCCCACGTAAGCAGTTGTTGGAGGTGTATAGATCCCACGCAGCCACTTGCAGACGTGGGTGCCATGAGCCTGTGCTTCGGCTAGAATTTGTAGGGTTTAGGGCCAAGCATGCCCTGGCTTTTGAAACTAACTCCTTTTCTTTAGGGTTTAGGGTTTAGGGTGCGCACTTTGAAAACTAGCATTCTTTTCGGGCTTAGGATGGTGTAGGGGTTGCAGGTTCAGGGCTGCTCCTGCTGCTCAACTCAGGCCCCATACCCTAAACCCCAAATCACCCAAATCCTCACTCGAAACCCTACCTACATCGTAAACCCTCAAAACCTAGATCCTAAACCCCAAAGCCTGGACCCTAAACCCTAAAGCCTAAAGCCTAGGCCCTGAATCCTAAACCCTTCAACCTAAATCCTAAACCTTCCGCGCCCTGCACTTTCAAACGAGGCCGCCTCTGTCAGGCCTTTAAAAGGCTGCAGAATAGATCCTCGGTTTGAAGTTTCAGACTTTATTTAGGAGCTTAGGGCTTTTGGCTGTAGAGTCCAAGGTTTAGGGCGTATAAGGCTTGTAAATAGGACTTATCCCTATACCCTCTCCTCTTGGGGGTACCGAATTCTGAATATAGAAGATACTAACCCTAAAGTTAGGTACCCCAAAAAGGGTTAAGGGTCTAGGGACCAAAAACTGAAACCCTAGACCTACCCCAAGGGTTCAGGGCTTACGGCTGAGGGCGTAGCATCCAGTAGTGCGCGCATCTTTTATTTGGTATTTTTGCACCCGCTAGAAGCGCATGTGTATACATGTCTATGAAATATGTATGCGTGTATATACATATATATATATATACACACAGATATACAATATGGTGGTTTGCCAACATGGGTACCCCCAAGCAGGGAACGCCGATTTTTGGAAACCCTTAGATCTAGGGCGTAAACTTGATAGTCTAGAAGACCCTTGACATTAATATCCCCAGCCCGAGAGTTTAGGGGGTTTACAACTCAGGGTTTAGGGTTCAGAAACTCCCCCTTCCCCCTGAACTGAAAATGAAAGCAGGTAACAGTCATTGAGATTCAAATACCAGCCCCCAACAACCATGTCCCCTACGTCATAAGGACTCATTAGACCATCTCTGTTTGGTGAAAACCTAAGACTCGTTGCCGCTAAGCCCTGTGCTGTACCCTAAACCCCTAAGCCCTAAACGCTAAAGCCCTAAAGCACCAAACCCTAAACCCTGAAACACTAAAACCTAATATCCTCAACCCAACACCCTCAAACACTAAACCCTAAAATCCTAAAACCTAAGCCCTGAAACACTAAACCCCCAAACTCACAGTTATCCCCGGCAAAATGCAAGATCCACCATCCCAAACCTAGGGACTCCAATGGATTCTGCCTCAGGCTTGCTATGTCTATCTGGTGAATATGGATTTAGGGTACAGGGTTTAGGGTACAGAGTTTAGGGTATAGGGTTTAGCGTTTAGTTAGGGTTTATAGGGTTTAGGGTTAGGGGCTTGGAGTTTAGCATGCCCATTGGGGTAACATTAGGGTTATGTTCGGGAAACTACGATAATGGGTTGTTTAGTGTATGGGGTTCAGGGTATAGGAATTATTTAGGGCTTAGGGTATAGGGTTTAGACTCTCGGGCTTAGGGCTGGCAAATGGTTTAGGCACGAACTATTAATTAGGAGCCTCTGGCTATGCGCTATTTTTTGCTGCCCAAAGCTCTTGCAGAATCATTCGAAGCCACTGAGCGTGCCCGCGATAAGGGGCGAGACATGCTGCCTACCTAGGTCAAGGGTGGGTGATAGCCCTAAACCCTAAACCCTATACCCTAAACCTATACCCTATACCCTAAACCCTAAACCCTATACCCTAAACCCTATACCCTAAACCCTATAACCTAAAGCCCATACCCTAAACCCTCTACCCTAACCCCTATACACTAGGAGCCCCCGGGTGTAGGGCTTGGGATGAGCTAGAACGCGAAGGGTAAGGCCTTGGCGATTCAAAAGTTACAGTTCAGTAGCGCTTTTTTGGTGGTTAAACCCAGTAAGATTACATTCCTGATATAGAATACTATGCCCCAAAAGGAGGATATAATCTTACTCTATAGTGGGTACCGTAATATACCCAAATAACATACTACTCAGGTTTTGAAGTCTTACACTCAACCTATGGGGTCGAAGGGGTTTGGGGGTTTAGGGGTTACTTGGAAGGTCATGGGCACTTAATGGGACTTAGTAAGTAGCAAAGTTACCCCTATAGGCCATAGAATAACCCCAGGTATCCCCATAGTTAACCTACTTACTAAGTCCCCATGACCCTCCAAGTAAACCCTAGACCCTAAACCCTGAACCCTAAACCCTATTTAAGGGTTTAGGGGATTAGGCTTTAGGGCTCGAGGTTTAAGGTCCTAGGGTTTAGGGTTTCAGGGTGTAGGGGTTGGGGTTTAATGGTTCAGGTTTAAAGGTCAATGGTTTGGGTTTAAATTTTTCGGGTTTGAGGTTTAGGGGTTCAGGGTTGCAGGGTTTAGGGTCGTAAATAAGACCTAAACTGTTAACACCTACATTGGGCCCCAAAGTCTACAACTGACAGCTATTACCACACTGGGACTTATACCCTAAACCCTCAACCCTGGTTATGGTTAAGCAGTTTGTGGGGGGCGCCAGGGATGGCGAGGTTTAGGGCTACTTGAGCTACAGTCTAAACTCCTTAAAGGGGGGTTGCGTTTTTTTTGATTTAGGGTTTAGGGGCTAAACTCCTTTAAGGGGGCTATATATGGTTTATTTAGGGTTTAAGGTTTAGGGTCTGAACTCCTTCAAAAGGGAACTATATATAAGTGATTAGATAGGGAAGTAGTATAGGGGTTATTCAGGTGGATACTAGGACTTTAGACTATAGCTTATATGGCTTGGGGTTTAAGGGTCCTATCAAAAAGTTTCAGGTTACCAGGTTCTAGTCCTTGGAACCTTAGACCCCATGGTTTGGGTATTTGGACCCTTATACGGTTCCTACACGCATCAAGCAACGTCTGAACCCATCATCTCTCAGAGGCCTCAATATCCTCCGAGCATCGGTTTAGGGTTTAGGGTTTTGCCGGTGGGTACTAAAAGTCCGGCATGACCTGAAGTACCTTATACCTTGAGAATTCGGGGTTTTTTGGAATGCTACGGAGATCAACGGTTGAGCTCCTATAAGTGACGAAGCCAAGGGTTTGACTTTGGAACTTTGAGACTCAAAGCCTAGTTGCTGAGTGTCCTGGCCCCGAACACGGGATTTGTTTTAATGCTAGTAATCTAGTAATATCTAGTCCACGCAGATTTTTAAGATTGCCCACTCCCAGGACCCCCCAACTACACTCAAATGGACCGCAAGTCTTACGTGCCTGTACCTCGGCTCTATGAAAGTCTGAGTCAGCTGTGAATTAAAGTAAAGCACACAACCCTGAGGCCTCCTTTTCCTGCGGCTCTGAGTTCCTAGAAGTAGGAGTGTCTACTATGCTACTCTCAAGAGCCTGCAAACATTACCCACCTCGGACTAATTTGGAATCCTAAGGCTTCAAAAAACCCAATCCCACCGGGTCTAGTTGCGGCAGCCTGTCCAAAGGCGGACCTTGATGAGAATGCCATGGTCGCCGCGGCTTCTGGTATGACCTGCTCCTCAGGGTTGGGGATTTGGGGTTTAGGGCTTAGGGCTCCGGGGTTAGGGCTTAGGGATTTAGGGGTCTAGGGGTTTGGGGCTCAGGGCTTAGGGGTTGGGGTTTGGGGTTTCGCGTTTCGGGTGTTGTTCTTCAACGGGAGCTGGGCCGCTGGGCGCGGTAACACGACTCGGGTTTGGGCTTCACAGGGCGTAGGGTGATAGTCAGGTGTAAGTACTGCGAAGCCTCGAGCTGTAACCAGGAAAGCTTAGTCCCGATTACCTGGGAAAACCGGATCCTTCCTGCGTTTAAAGAAGGATATCCAGAATTTAAAAACGACTATAGCGCGCTCCGCTGCATAGTGTGAAGTCCCCGGTCGCATCCACCAAGAATAAAGGGCCCAGTACCAAACCCTAAGCCCTAACCCCTAAACCCCTAAAACCCTAAACCCTCAGCTCTTAAAAACCTAAAAAGCCTAAACCTCTAAGCCCCTGAACCGCGAAACCCCTAAACCTAACTGCAGCAGGAGAAGTGGGGTCGTGGTGGTCATCCTCGTCACTTCAAATCTCCGCTGCTGTTTACGGGATGGATCCTCCCTCATAGGACTCTGTTTAGGGTTAAGGGTTTAGGGCGTAGGGTTTAGGGCTTAGGCTTTAGGGTATGTATATATATATACACATATATACAATCCCAACTAATACAATAAGTTTCCATTTTCTTTTACATTCCTTCATTCCCTGCTGAGGGCTTCGCAAGAGGGATTGAATTAAGTTTCGGGCATCAGGCGTCAGGGTTGGAGGTTTAGGGCCCTACAAACCCTAAATCCCGACAGGTCTATGGCTGCATGGGGTATATGCAGCCCAAACCGTGAACTGCCGGTAAATTCTGGACTCCACACTCCAAAAACCCTAAACCCTGAACCTTCAACCCTGAACCCCAAAACCCTATAAACCCCCAACCCTAGACCCCAAACCCTAGACCCTAAACCCCAACCCTAAACCCTTTAAACCCTAAACCCTAAATAGTAGTTTCCATTTTATTTTCCATTATCCCAGTATAACCCCAATATATATATATACCCAATAAAAAGGAGTCCGAACCTGAGCCTCGGCGTCCAGTTTCATACCTTGCTAGCAGGTTAGGGTTTAGGATTTAGGGTGTAGGGTTTGGGGCTTAGGGTTTGTGTTTAGGGTTTGGGGTTTAGGGTTTCAGAGAGATAAAATTTTCAGTTGATGCCTGAGCATTACCTGAACCCCAACAATAGGTAGAATAATAGCACAAAACACCTAAATATAGCAGAGAAAGCCATTATTTTACATACTTTGAGGGTTCAGGTAAGGATTCTGGACTTGTGTTGTAGGGCTAATCTTTGGGGATTTGCGGGGTTTGAGTAACGAGGCTTGAGGCTCTAGGGACGACAGGATTTGAGGACTCGCAAGGACTTTAGGTCACGGCTTCATGGTTTTGAGGGGTTTCGGATGTGGATTTTAGTGTAGAGTGTTCACACTTATCGCGTTTCAGGGCCCAAGGCAGTGGAAGAGAAGGTATTCAAAGCTTTTTCCGAACCTGACTTGACAACCCTGAATCATGAAGCCTAAGCCAACAATCCTCTGCCCGAAGAGGCCGTCACCAGACTGTCGGAAAACGGCTCTTATGTACCCGTACACCCTGCCAACATAGCATGGAACCCTGGACAGACTACAGCTCCTTTGACAGGGTCCTATCTTGTGGGTCGGCATTTTTGCTGGTACACACCTGGGGGCTTAATGCTAACAGCTTCGGGTTCCAAGGTTTACCGCGTCGTTGTAGGGGATAAGAGCAGCGAAAGGCTAGCGATATGCGCAGGCGATTCTTTATATGTATCTATATGTATATACATATATGTAAAAGAGATATGTGTATACTGTATGTATATATGTATATATATATGTGCCTATGTATATATACACGTGTATATATGGGCTGAAACCCAGCGTGACGAATCCAGAACCTCCACATATTTGCCGTAAATCATAGGGCTACTATGGGCCACCCCAATATGAACTCCCCCAAACTAGTTTAGGGTTTAGTGTTTGTAATACTTAAACCCTAATCAGCCTCCATGCGCATGATCCCCAAATAGTAATTCCTAATCAGGCAGTATAAGGTGTCGAGGCCCATGTACTAAGGGGCCAGTGGTAGTCCTAAACCCTTAATGCTAAAACCATGATTGAAATGTGCTTTACGAAGTCCGAGATGCTGTACACTAAATTCAGGTGGCAAAAAGGGAACCACAGTGTTGATAAAGGAAATCCTACCAACGCTTGATGGGACTCAAGTTTGCGCAAAATGGCTTACATCAACAGCAATTCTGAGAAACACCTCAGGGCCCAGGGTCTAGATAGCGATATCTGGATGAGGCTTTTGCCCTATGATTCCCCTCCCCAGATACCAAACCCTTACGACAGCTTGTCCTTGACAGTTTAGGGCACAGGGGAAATGTAGAACACAAACCTGCAACAGAACTCATTGAGACACAAAGAACACATTAAACCCTAAACCCCTAAACCCCTAAACCCTAAACCCCTAAACCCTAAACTTATGGTAAGCATCAGCCTTTGAGAACAATGCTTTAGAGAGTCGTGCCCACTCCAAGCTGGACCCCCTAAAAAGCCCTAAGACCTACCACCTTTAAAGGGGGATGTAGGGGTTTAGGGTTTAGGGTTTAGGGTTTAGGGTACCTTTAAAGATTCCTAGCCCTCCAGTAGAACCCAAATTGCGGGGGAGGGCTTATCAAGGGATAGTTCATGTGGGTAGATACCAGGTGGGTCCCCTTACACCAAGCTTATATAAGGCTTATGTGGGGGCGCTATAGACTATATAAGGGCTATACAAGGCTCATATGGGGAAACTGCCCACCTAAAACTTCCTTAGAGTTTACCCCTAAACCCTAAACCCTGAATCCTAAACCCTAAACCCTTTCAGGGTTTAGGGCTTCAAGGTCCCACTGGATGGTTTTGGTACCTCTCACCTTTTGATGCCTGGGCCAGGCTACCTATTTTTCACCTAAAAACCTACTAAATTGCTGTTTTTTTTTGCCCTTAGGCCAAAATACCTTTCTGACACCTAAAGCCCAAATAGCCTAATATCTTGTGGCTTTTAAACACTGAACCCTAAGCTGGATTGCTGTTGAGGAACTTAATTTGAAGTACTCTGTTGGGGAAACCCTATTATTTACCAAATATACCCATTACGGTAACTTAATCTTAAGTTCCTGAACAGCAACCCAGTAAACGTTTACAGTAAACCCTATATCCTTTTTAAAGCTGAGGCCAAGATACCAATCAGGTGATACGGCTCTTCACGGCCATACAGATGGCGGACCGCAGCGTGGAAAAGGTCCACTCCTACCCTTGCCTTTCTTTCAAGGTTCTGGGTTTAGGGTTCAGGGTTTGGGGTTCAGGGTTTAGGCTTAGGAATTTAGGCTGATGCCGCGGCCTTGACAATTAGAATGGGGCTCTGAAATACATTCTAATTCAGCGATATGAAGCTTGTCGAGGAATAGCATCAGGAATTATTCAGGCTTCTTCAATACAGGCTCCGTTGGACCCTAACTTTTGAAAACACTCATGCCACTACAATAACTGTTACTTGCATTATTACACTTGCTACCATTCTTGTTATTACTACTAGCATTATGTAGCAGGTCTATAGGTACATCCTAAGCTGTGTCCCAAGCCTTAGCGGAGTGAAGAATTTGGGGAAGCCTCAAAAATTGGGAGAAGTGTTAGGAAGACAGGAACCCAAAACCTGTGAAACCCTAAACCCTATTGGGAATCCCCCTGAACCCAGAACCTTCAACCCTGTAATCCGTATTGGGGGTCGAAATTCTTTGAAGCTACTGTTGGGTTCCTAGCTCAGGTCCAAGACCACATTTCTAAACCTGCAGCAACAAGGGGCCACGGAGATGCCACAGACCCTGCAGCTTACACCTAAACTCCAAACTCCTAAACCCTGAACCCTAGTCGCTGAACCTTTTAAACCCTGCAAGAGGAGATACGCTTGCCATTGCTAAAGGTCCAGGTTCCCAATTTTGCGATTTTCCTTTGTTCAAGACGCAACATGGAAAAGCCAAATGGCTGCTTCGCACCCATCCCGTAATGCCTTGATAATGCCGATGTATCCCAAAGGTCCGCAGGTTAAGGTTTGGCCTTAGGGTTTGAGAGCTCTAAACCCTCAACCCTAAATCCCAAACCCTTTAACACCCCAAGCCCTCAACCCTAAGCCNNAACCCTCAACCGCCTAAATCCTAAACCCTAAACCCCATACCCTAAATCCTAAACCCTAAACCCTAAACCCTAAACCCAGGGGAGGTTTAGGGCTTAGGATCCCAGCTGCTTCACCGTGAGCGCGCAAGGAGACGCGCAGGCACGGCGCGGCGGCGGTCTCAGCTGCTGGATCACCTGATTGCAACCACGCGCTTTAGGGTTTTGGGGGTCGCGGTTTAGGGTTTTGGGGGGTCGCGGTTTAGGGTTTTGGGGGTCGCGGTTTCGGGTTTAGGGTTTAGGGTTTAGGGTTTTGGGGGTTAATGGCCAGCTATGACACTCAAGAAACCCTAAGTAGCCAACTCCCCCCTGAACCCTAAACCCTAGAACCTACCTAGACCCCCCCCAGTACCCTCTATAGACCCTAAGTATCCCCAAATAGAAGCTACATAGACCCTATAGTAGGGTACTTGGGGGGTCTAGGTAAACCACCTTTCAAATAAGTACCCTAAACCCTAAACGCTAGAACCTAAACCCTAAACCCTAAATCATAAACCCTAAACCCCTAAAGCCTAAACCCTAAACCCCTAAAGCCTAAACCCTAACCCCTAAACCCTAGAACATAAACCACCTTTCAAAAAAGTCACTGGCATCCTGCTGAAGAAAGATGAACTTCCTGAACCGCTCGAGCTCATCTCCTGGGCTTCGAACCGAGCGTGTTTAGGGTTTAGGGGTGTAGGGGTTTAGGGGGATAGGGTTTAGGGCTTAGGGGGTTTAGGGTTTAGGGGTTTAGGGTTTAAGGCTCGGAGCCTTGAGTCTGGTCTGGGGCCAAAGGTCTAAGAGATACGGAGGATTCAGGAAATCTGGCGCGGTTTAGGGTTTGGGGTTATCAAGAACAACAATCTCCAAATGTTTGGAGTTCCAGCTACCTAAATGCTGGGTTCTGGGGCTTATTTACCATATAGTTACATAGCCCGTAGCCTACTATTTAGGTAACTGGAAGCCCTAGGAATAGTACCTTGGATGTCCCGAGTGAAGCGGTGAAAGAGTTTCTCTACCCACAGCAGAGTTCGCAGTCTACTTGGAGAGTCATGGGAACGTGGTAAGAAGGTTAATTACCCCTATAAGCCATATAATAACCCCAATTATGCCCATTATCAACCTACTTACTAAGTCCCCATGACCCTCTCAGTAGGTGTTGTGATGATACATTCCGGGCTCGGGGAAGTGGACACCTATAACTATCCCTGTAGAATCGCGTATGCAAGCAGCCACATTGCAGCCCCCACTCCCCCTTAAGCACCAGGAAGCGTAGCGATGTGAGGCGAACAATACCTGAGCCCCTAAAGTATGTAAAGCAATGGACTGGTGGCTGTTTTTGCAGGGGCCTGGGCCATTATTTTACCTACTTTGGCGGTTTACGTTACCAGCAATAAGCCAGCGCGCTTGTGAGGGCGCCCTAGACCGTACGCTTTACATAGTTCCAGCCCCAGACATACACTGATGATGGAGGAAATCTTGCACCGCTTTGGGTGGCTGAATTATTGTACTTGGCAATATCTGATTACCTGGGTTAAACAAGTTGGCACAATGTAGCCTCTGATAACCCTAAACCCTAAACTAAGTGAGGGGTCGCTGCCGTCAAGCGACAGACCCCGGGGCCCACAGCCTGAGCGCATGGCAGAGAGAGCTGGTCGCGGAGAGGTGAGGGTAAAGCCTCACCTCCCTGACCAGTGCAGGTCAACTCAGAAGCCGTGTTCACCCCTCCAAGGACCGGCCATACCGGACCTCCCCTACAGCGCAGCTTTTGCGGGTGCCGCAGGTGGGCCTTTCCAAGACCAGGAGGGCCTTCCCAAGGGCCTTCAGGGCCTTCAGAGTCCCAAACCCGCCCCAAAGGGCTGAAAGAGGGGCCAAGCCCAAAAAACAGGTCCAGGGCCTTCAGGCTTTCAGGCTTGCAGAAACCGCTTCAAACAGCACCATCGCACTCATTAGGCGCCTTGAAAGCACTCCAATCTCATTGAACAAAGAGATG
>CAJNIZ010044997.1:8922-23030 GCA_905231905.1 Symbiodinium pilosum
TAGGGTTTTAGGGGTTAAGGGATTTAGGGATTTAGGGTTTAGGGTTTAGGGGTTTAGGGAGTTAGGGTTTAGGGCCACCCAGTAATAGTGACTATAGGGGATAATAGGGACTATATTAGGGTCCTCGTATATTCCTATTGATTATACCACTATTACAGGGTGGGGGGGAATCTCCCTCGAGCAAGACAGGTTCCCAATGACCCCTCCTCTAGATCTCTGGAACAAGCCTTATATACCCAGAATCATTTTCTGTGAAATTGACCCTATAATTCCTATAGCGACCCCACACACCAATCCTAAACCCCGAAACTCACATTCTTAACCCCAGAACTGGGGTTTAGGGTTAACCCTAAGACCTAGCCCCCTAAACCCTAAACCGCTAGACCCTAACCCTCCAACCCCAAATCCCCAAACCCTAAACCCCTAAACCCCTAAACCCCAACCCCTAAACCCTAAAACCGCGGCTCTGGGACCCTGCAGAAGTATTATTCCCAATAGAACCCCCAAAATATACCCTCATAGTCGATCTACTTAAGGGAGACCTCAAACCCTAAACCCCCCAATCCTAAATCCCTAAACCCTAAACCTAAATCCTATCTAAACCCTAAACCCTAAACCTCTAAACCCTAAACCCCTAACCCTAAACCCTAAACCCCCTAACCCCCTAACCCCCTCACCCTAAACCCTAACTCCCTAAAACCCTAAACCCCTAGACCCAAGTTGCAGCCGGGGAGCCAGTTGTTTGAAGAGGTCTGCCTTGCTGGTAGACCCGGGGAGTCCAAGACCCTAAAACCTTTAAACTCTTAATGGGGTAAGGGGTTTAGGGTTTAGGGTTTGGGGGGTAGGGTCTAGGGTTTAGGGTTTAGGAGGTTTAGGGTTTAGGTTGGGGCTTAGGTTGTTTTAGGGGTTAGGGATCCGGGTTTCCTAACACTAGGGGTCCCTCGCAGGGCCCCGTACTCAGGACTAGTGTTCATTGAGATCTATGGTTTCGGGCAACTACCATTTTCCTCAGGTCATATTAGGGATCCTAACTTAATGGAGCTAAATTGGGCTCTCTGGGGAGGAGCTCGGTTTAGGGTTTAGTTTAGGGCGCTAGGGTGTTTAGGGTTGGGCATCTTGTCAGCCTCGCTCAAGGTACACTCGGTATCACTACTCAAAGGATCCTTCGAGATAGCTTGCCTCCTGCTAACTGTTTTCGAGCCTTGTTTGCAAAGTTCTCACGTCGCTTGTCAGTCGCGTCACCTGAGTGATTTGAAAGTCTCCTGTATACCACGCAACATATTATATTCAAACTATACTTAGTCCCCTAGAGCGCAAACCCCAGACTAGACCCTTTTCTCAGTATTACTGGCGATTACTGGAATAAACCCTGTTTCATCCCTATAGGGACGCCCATAATCCACTTATAATGCCCGTATAGCATTTGGGTCCCTAAGAGCCTCCTATTTCGAGAAACCCCCATCAGAAACCCTTAAGCCCTAAACCCTGACTTTTCCCCTTATAATATGACCCGACATATATACAGATCCCATAAACCTCGGAAATCTACTTGGAAACCCATACAACCTTACTAAATCCTCCCACAGCCCAACGCGCACCTTCAGCGTGTTGCGAGACAGCATAGAACCGCCTCCCTCACTCTGGGCCATGGCTTCCAACTCCTCCCGGATGCAGAGCTGGGTAATTGCTGTGACGTTAGGGCGTTCTAGATGGGTTGCAGGGGTTTCATGAGGTAAAAATACATACATACATACATACATACATACATACATACAGACAGACAGACAGACAGACAGACAGACAGACAGACAGACATTAATGAATTACATTAGTTACATAACATTACACTACCTTACATTACACTACATTACCTTACCTTACCTTACATTCACGGATAAAGGAAGTTTAGGATTTCGGGTTTCTGTTTACAACAAGAATCAATGTGATGAATCAAATGGAAGAGCCACCGGAGAATAATATGAATCAGGTAGTATACAGGGCTTGGTGGTGGCCTGCACTTACTTAATCAACATGGGGTTTTGGGAGTACATCATATTATATTGCTATAGGGATGCTGAAAGAACGTCTTAGTAATTCCTCCTGCCTTTAATGGTACATGTGGGGGTATAGAGTTTTGGCCTTGTGGCTATGGATTTCAGGATGCCGGGCTTAAAAGGATGCTGGAGGGTTTTGGAATTCAGGACTTGGCCGGGGGGGGGGTGTTTTGGGGCTTGGGGTTCAGAATTCAATGTAACGTAGGTCCATTGTACAAACATGTGCTGGCGCCCTGGCAGGAAAGGTTAGAAAACACAGGGAGCCTAAACCCTAAACCCTACGCCCTAAATCCTAAACCCTAAGCCCTATACCCTAAACCCCACAACAATCTTGGGCATGAGGTGCCCGCCGTTCCCAAAGTTGTTGGGGATAGGCTTCAGCACTAGCATGTGGTAAGTTGTAATATCCACAAAGTCAAAATCAAGGACTATAGGTTCAGTACTGCCCCCCCGGAGTAACAGTCGGATAATAAATATAATATGGCTATATATAGCCCTTAATAGGACCCCTGATATAGACTGTTACTGGGGGGAAACTATAGGAGATTGCCCGGTTACGACCTGGGCTGCTTTCATCCTAGAACCCTTGAGTTGCGAACCCTAAAATGCCATATTCCACAGGAATTTGCATGTTCTTGTCTTCCATGTGGTTCGCCGGTGTTGGTTACAACTTGGCCAGCCGACATATATCAGGACCCGATATCTTGTAGCGAGCCCTAAGCCCCAAGCCTCATAGGCCCTAATTCCTGAATCCTAAAGCCTACAGGCGCTAAAAGCTGAAACCCTAAACCCCTAATCCCTGATTAGGCTTTAGGTTTTAGGCCGAAACCCTTGAACCCGACACCCTAAACCCTTAAACCCTTGCCTCTACAAACCTATTTGCGGTTCTGGGCCTTCACCGCGGACTCGTCACCGCCGATTCCCTTCCATAGCCTCGCTCTCACCTCCTCCAGGGGGGCAAAGGGTTTTAGGGGTTTAGGGGTTCAGGGATTATAGGGTTTAGGGTTAGGGCTTCTTCTTCTTCCGTAGAGGTTTGAGACGTCTAGTCGCACACATTAGGGTTAGGGCTAGGATGTAAGATTAGGGTTAAGGGTGTAGGTTTAGGGTTTAGGGTTTATAGGGCTTGATTAGAGCTAGGGTGTTGGCTTGGGGTTTGGGGCAGAGCGGGAAAGGAGTTGACAAGTCGGCCATGATTGTGACAACCGGTAATTCCTTCCTCCTAGTAGTAGGCCTCCCCCCTAAATATTCCCACTCAGATCTGTTGGTGCTATGTTAGGGGGATGTTTGTTTTAGGTGGGGGTGGGAGGGGGAATTTAGTTCAATTATTAGGGGAGAGGCCTAAACCCTAAACCCTAACATGGGGAACTAGGAAGGCTATGCAGTTCTTTGTCAGGTCCCAGCAGTGCCCAACACGAGGCCTAGGGTTTAGAGTCTAGGGTAACATGACTTTTGGTGTTACCAAAATACGTGCTGTTTGTAACTTCTATGTATAAAGGTCAAAGGAGGTATCATTTGCAGACTTAGAACTCCAGGATTGAACTCTGCGTAATTCCTAGCGGCGGGCAGCAGTTTTTTTAGATGTGCGGCCGTCGAGCTTCTAGATGTACGAATGTGGGTAAAACACCTGTGCCTCAGGACCTGAGGAGAGAAGGCAACTATCTTGGCCTGCCGTTCGAACCCAGTAGTTCGAGCATGAGTACTATTGGCCCCGCCTACGAAATTAAAAGAAACGATGAAACCCTGAGGGTCCAAGTACAAAATAGTTGGGTACGTCGGATTTTGGTGCGGTCATTGCAGTGCAGGTTTGGGGAGCGCATCTGATTATTCAGTACTTGGACCCTGAACCCTGAAACCTAAACCCTAAACCCTAAACCCCTAAACCCTAAACCCCTAAACCCTAAACCCTAAACCCAAAACCCTAAACCCCAAACCCCAAACCCTCGACTCAGGATCTTCAAAGTAGCTCTTCCAGTTCTTCTTATTGGAAGGATTAGGGTTTAGGGTTTAGGGTTGGTGGGGTGCATAAGGGGAACCCCTGTTTCTTGAAACGCTAAACCCTAAACACGAAGCCCTGAACCCTGAACACGAAACCCTAACAGCTCAAATCCTGAACCCTAAACCCCTAAGCCCTAACCTGAAACCCCATCCAACTTCGAAGCCACCAAGCCCAAACGCCCAGCTACCTGACTGGAACCTCAAAATGTGCAACATGACGCCATTCTGACTTTTGCTGTGGGTTCTGGGGCATTATCCTACCTGTTTTTGAGGTCCTAAACCCTAAACCCTAAAACATTAACCCAAATTACAGATCCTCGGGAATGGCGCTGGCGGACGTAGAAATCTCATCGGCGACGTCCGCCATTTCAGCCATCGACCTAGCGTCCTTGGCATGTAAAAATGGGGAGTTCAGGGTCGAGGTGTTTAGGGGTTTTAACAGTTTAGGGGTGTTAGGGTCCAAAATTTAGGGGTTTTAGGGTTTAGGGGTGTTAGGGTTCAAAAGTTAGGGGTTTAAGGATTTAGGGGTTTCAGGGTTCAAAGTCTGCGGGTTTAAGGATGTAGGGTAGGGATGCCCGGGACTTGTAGTGAAAAGCAGACATTTAGGATGTAGGGTTTACAAGGTTATTATACAGTAATAAATGTTGATTTATAAGGGTTCAGAAGGACTACAGGGTAAGAACTGGTGGTTCATAGGGATTCAGGCGGCTTGTAAGGTTTTTTTTAACAACGAGTTTACACGCTTCTTCTGGGGTCCAAACATGTGGTTTATCAAGGTTAAGGGTTTAGGGGTCTGTGGTTTAGGGGTCTAGGGTTTAAGGGTTCAGGGTTTAGTGGTTTAGGGTTTTGGGTAGGGTAAGGAAAGGGTGGCCTGTAATAGGCTTATAGGTAAACAAGGGGGTCTATAGGGACAGAATAGGCGTGTAAAGTATGAATAATACAAACGGGCTACACGGATAACGTTTTTTTTGCTAATTTCTTAGTGTTATACTGTAATAAGATTGAAAATAATTCATAAAGAGACTACAAGTCAATGTATTCTAGTACCATGCGGAAACAATTTAGTGTTAGAAGGTGGGGGGTTGAATGTTGGAGGGAGGGGACAAATAATGAGATTGTTTTGGCCACCCCAACCCCTAAACGTGGGACCCTAGTATAGTCATACGACAGTTGTAGCGTCCTTCTTATAGGTTTTGGGGGGCAGCCAACTTTTCTAAATTCTAAACCCTAGACCCTGAACCAAAAATCCTAAAATCCAAACCCTAAACCCTAATCTGCCTATCAATTAAACAGGACCGAAGCACTCTGACTGTTTTGGCCGGGCTGAAGTCTCGCAGCTCCAGGTCCATCCTGTCCGATGGGCTTGGGTTTAGGTTTTAGGAATTAAGGTTTAGGATTTAGCCTTTAGGCTTTAGAGTTTTAGGTTTAGGTTTTGGTGCTGAGGGTTTAAGGTCCGGGGTTTAGGCCTCAGGGTTTAGGAGTTCGGCTTTAGGACTTTTACCAGGCTTCAAAGTTTTACAGGATCTGAAGGGCTTGTGGAATTTACAGGGTATATAGCATCGATAGGGTTTTATGGGATTGAGAGGGCTCATAGGATTCATAGGCATTCTAGGGCTCAGGATTTAGGAGTTGGGGATTAGGAATTCTGTTGAAAAAGACAAGGAAGGGAAGTTCCTCAAAGTCACAGCAAACCTGCGGCACGCCGAATGAAACCTCCAAAAAAGATTGGATGCGCAACGCGTTGTGGCAAAATTGCGCCCTACGCACAAGGTTTGACCCCTTTCCGGCTGCAAAGGCATATTGCATAAGGCTGAAACATGCAGTCCTGGTGTATGTATGTATCGATGTTCAGGGACCCCCGATCTTACATACTAGTCATCCATTTTTCGTGCTTTGAACTAAAACTTTTGCAGATGCATTGTCAGCTCTGTTTTTCGAAAGCTTCAGCCCGATAAACCCTACGCAGACTTAGTGGTGGTCAGCAGGGAAATAAGGGAATAGATGATATTGGGCTTATATTGAGATTATGTTCCCTTATTCCCTAGTAACCACCAGCAAGTAGAAGGTGAGTATCTCAGCACTACGGTCTCCTTCACCCAAATTCCTGGCACTGTTGGGTTGAAAAACATAGACCCTCCTTCCACCCTCTATTACACCCTAAATTCCTGAATGCACACTAATAGGGACCATGTACCCTTATCTAAGGGTACTTGGAGGGTTCAAGAGTCAACTGAAGAGTAGAACAAGCCCCGTAAGCCTAAAGAGTAAGCCACATATATCGCTACATATGCCCAGTGAACTCCTGTACCCCTCTACATGGACTACTCTTCCCGTTGTAGGTACATCCTAAGCTGGATACTAGGAGTCCTGCAAGACCCGAAGTACCCTAAACCTGGGGAATTACGTAGTATACCTTACGTGGACCCCTCACCCTGTAATAGTGACCTTAAGGGGCAATAAGGATTATGTTAGGGTCCTATTGTATTCCGATTATACCACTATTACAGGGTGGGGGGGCCTTCCTTAAGTATACTAACTAAGGTCATGCGGGATAATCATTAAATGCCAAACCCGTAACCCTAGTCCCTAAAGTGGACTGAGAAATGATCTGGGAGGCCGTGCCTCACCACATCATCCACGAGGTACTCCTTCATTTAGGGAGCAGTTTTGCGTTCAAGGCTCACGGAACTTTAGGGTTCGAGGACTTAGGGTTTGGGGTTTAGGGTTAGTGAATTGTAAGAACTGGGATCCGTCAGGTACCCCCCCCTATACTGCGAAACGCTGAATTAAACCCTAAACCCTAAACCCTAAACCTTTGACGACCCCGCCCATCCCCGCCCCCATTGAGGCATGTTCGGCTTAGCTTATCAAATGCAGGGTGTAGAGTTCAAGGCTTTTCGCGTAGGATTTCGAGTTTAGGTTCGAGCGGGTACTCTCCATGCCACAAACGCCCTCCATGTTCACAAGGTCTTCACGTGCTACTATGAGAGGCTCCATATACAAACGAGATCCTGTGGTGAAAGACATGCATGTTGACGTTGTGTATTTCTATACACACATGCACACGTGCTTTGTTGTTAACTACTGTTGAGGTCCAAGTAAGGTTTAAGGGTTTCGGGGCGGGGGGTTCTGGACTGGAGGGCTTAGGCGCCACGCATCTAAATAGCATAGGCGGCCCAGAAGTAGCTAATTGAAGGGGAACGTTTACAATTTGTGATCGTTTAAACAGGAGTGTGAGAAGTCCGTTGTGCTCTACCCAATTGCTCTTGGCGCTTGGCTGTGCATACATGGCACGCATGTTGCTCACTACCTGAACATGGTAGTTATTTCATAGAACGGTCGAAGTGATTGATACAGAGGCTTGAGGACACATTATTCTATGGCTACCCCCCTGAAGGCTCCAAGAGGCTGAGGTACAATAATTGCACAAGCCCCTGAAAAAGGGGAAGTACAGAAACATTACTATACATACTTTGGGCATTCAGGAATTCGAGCACCTACAGGATCTCTGGAAAAGTGAGTCCCGCATATACCTACCGGAATCTTGACGTCCCTGCTTATTGGCTCTGGAACAGTCGTTCTGTCCCAAATATGACCGTAGTAGGGGACTTCATGAGGGGGTTATAACTGGGCTGTAGGATTTACAACTACGAGTAGGTGATCGTTCACCTGAACCTTCAAACATAAAGAACAGGCCCCCCATCCCTGAACGCCTGAGACCCTGATTTATCCTGAACCCGAACCCAACGTCCAAGACCCTAAGCCCGAACGCCTTTAATCCCAGAACACGAATCCCTTATATACCCTAAACCCTGACAGAACCCCTGAAACTGCAACCGCGCCCCTCATTGCAACGTCTGTGCACGAATCCGACAACCCCATTTGACTCCTCAGAACCCTAACAGCCTACGTACTCAAGGATCATATACTGGCTCAAGACATGTACTACAATTTCCATTTCCCCAAACCCACATCATTGTCTAGAAATTGGGTACTTGGGCCCTTAAAGTATAAATAAACCCTAAACCCTAAACCCTAAATCCTCCAATGTTTGGGAGCTCCTTCTTGCGAGCGGCCAAATCCCAAAACCCCGACGCAGCTACTCAAACCCGAAATCGAAATCCTAAAACCTTCCTGGACCCCAAAGGTAGGTAAAATAATGGCCTTTATGGCTATTATTACGGGTTTAGGGTGATTTTTTTACATACTTTGGGGGTTTAGGTTATAAACACCCCTGAACCCCCTGAACTCGAACCTGAAGCTTAAGCCTTTTTCAGGCCCTTCTTAAACCGACCCCGACAGCAAGCTGTGCCTGGAAGATGTCAATGGGGCCACGAAGGACCCCGGAGGTCTGGGCCAGCATTGCAGACTCCTGATGTCTCAGGGATTTGGAACCCCAGTAGAANNNTAGGATTCTAGGTAACAGAAAAAAATATTTTCAGGAACCTTGTAGTTATGTCTAAGATTGAAACCATGGGCCCTTAGTATGGGCCCTGAATTCTGGGATCCTTATATACCTACTATATACCTTATCTGTACCCTTTAAGGGTGCCTACCATCCCCCTAAAAGGCTCAAGGGCCCATATTAGAGGCCCATACTTCTACCCCTGGATTAGCACCCCTAAGCCCTAAACCCCTACACGCGTACACCCTAAATCCCTAAACCCTCAAACCCCTAAACCCCTAAACCCTAAACCCCAAACCCTAAACCCCAAACCCTAACCTCCTAAACCCTTAAACCCCGAAACCCTAAACGGGTGTAGAATGCCTTTGAGGGAGGGAGCCAGGGATGCACAGGGCTTAGGGTTTAGGGTATTCGGGTTTAGTAGGGTATAGGGTATTTGGGCTTAGTAGGGTTTAGGGATTAGGGTTTTGGGATTTGGGTTTAGGGTTTAGGGCATATTGATACAGAGAGGTTTAAGGTTTCGGCAGCCACTTTAGTTACGTGGCTCAGGGTTTAGGGTGCAGGACCTGAAACCTGACCCCTAAGCACTTCAACCTGAAGCCTACCCTAAGGCGGGGTTTAGGGTTTAGGGTTTGGGCTTTAGGGTTCTGGACCCTTACAATGGGATCCTAAACCTTAGCCCTCAAAGCCCAAACCTTCCCCCAGAAAGCCCATTAGACCCAGGAGCCTTAGGGTAAACAGCAAAAGCCCCAAATCATTCAACCCAATCTTAATTTCCACCACGCTGTAAACGTTCTGGATGAGTTTCCTAGCCCCGAATAGGTTAGGGTTTAGGGTTTAGGGTTGTCAATCTTAAGCCAACCGCAAAAGGCTACAGGCTATCCACTCGGCGGCTAGGTAAACAGCAGTCGATTTAAGAGCCCTGAGCAAGCCCATACTTAATAAATCCCTAAACCCTTATAAGCCCTAAATCCCTAAACCCTAAATCCCTAAACCCTAAACCCTAAATCCCTAAACCCTCAATCCCTAAACCCTTATAAACCCTAAATCCCTAAACCCTTATAAGCCCTAAATCCCCAAACCCTACATCCCGTGAACCCCCACCCCTCGAATCCTCGAACTCTAAACCCTCCTAAACCTTAAACCCTAAACCTTAAACCCTGAACTGTAAACCATGAACCTTAAACTCTAAACCTTAAACCCTAAACCTTAAACCCTAAACTGTAAACCCTGAAGCCTAAATCCTAGACCTACCTTCAGTAAGCTCCTTCATGGCCAGGTCCAGCAAGGGGACGTCCTGCGAGGACGCCCGCAGAGGCTCAGGGTGTTTAGGCTTTGTCTGGTTTATGGGTTTAGGGGTGAAGCCACGCGGTTTAAGGTTTAGGGTTTAGGGTTTAGGGTTTAGGGGGGGTTTGGGTTTAGGGCTTGGGGTTGAGGGCTTAGGGTTGATATGGTTTATCGGGTCTAGGGTGCAGGGTTTAGGGCTTAGGGTTTATCTGGCTTACGGGTTTTAGGGGTAAGGGCTGAGGGTTGATATGCTTTGTAGGGTCTAGGGTGCAGGGTGCAGGGCTTAGGGTTTGTCTGGTTTATGGGTTTTAGGGGTGAGCGTTTAGGTTCGGTTTACAGGGTCTAGGGCTTGGGTTTAGGGCTTAGGGTTTATATGGTTTACGGGGCTGAGGGTGCACTGCTTAGGGCTTAGGTGGCTTATCCGGTCTAGGGTGTAGGGTTTAGGGCTTAGGGTTCAGAGGGTTCAGGGCGTTCCTTAAACAAAATTCGGAAGCTCAAAGAGGCTTTAGGTTTTGCATTTAGCTAAGTAGGCATAGGATACTAGATGCACAGAGGCTTCAAACGAACCTTTTGGGTATATCTCGAAATTCTGAATACTCTGAATCCCAAACCCTAGACCGTAAATCGTAGGTCCTAAACCCTAAACCCTAAACCTAAAATCTTAGACATCTTCCCCATTTCTTGAGCGTCCTCACCCAATTAATCATGGGCCTGTTGCACGGCTTCACATGCCGTGCTAACCAACCATGAGGGCTTAGGGTTTAGGGTTTAAGGTTTAGGGTTTAGGTGCTTGAATACAGTATACTTAGAGCAGGGGTAACCTAAGTAACCCTAAACCCGTAACCAACGTGGTGTATGTGCAAAAAAACTTCCTTTGGGTTGGAATCCGTGCCAAAGTGGTACTTGGACCGAGAAAAGCTCCGAAGCATTAGGGCTTAGGATTCACTGTGACATAGCATCACGAAACCCAAAAGCACAACTCAGGAATCTTGACATCCTTTCACCCTTGAAACATACCAGCCCTGAGACCCAGTTGATGCAATGCCATGTGCATACCGGTCCTCCTTCTTCACGAAGGCGATAGCTTGCGAGGGGCACCCACGAACCTTGCGGGAATGTAAGAGTCCATATGAGCCAAAGTCTGAACTCCTCGTATCCCCCTTAGTAAACCCCATAATACTCCCCTACATAGCCCCCTTTATAAACCCATCCAAGGAATTTGGATTATAGCTCATAAAGTCAGAGGGATTTGAAGTGTGGAGGTCAAATCGATTGTCATGGCCACAAACAAGGCTGAGCTACATGGATCATCCCGTCAGGTCTCTACCTGAACACCAAAAGTACGTAGAGTTATGGCCTTCTGCCTTCTGGGCTATCTTTAGGGTTGGAGGGGCATTATTTTACCTACCCGTGGGGTTCAGGTAATTCTTATGGTAGGGAACCTCTTCTCATAGACTGGAATATGGTCAATAAAGCATGCGGAATAGCGAGGCTTCAGCGGAAGAAGCGTTGCTGTAGCTTTAAGCCTCAGCCCTAGACTCTAGACCCCGAATCGATACACGCTCATCCCTGAACCTTGAACCCCCCAAATTGTCCAGCACCACCCCCAATGACTATCATATGATTCTGATAGAGTCCTCATCATAGGGGGTGGAGTCAGCACAGATTCCGCCTATTACCCAATCTGAACCCCCTACATATATACATAAAAAAATCCCCAGAGTTGGTATAACTCCAGTTTCCCTTTAACATCCGCTTCTTACCAATAACCCCTCTAAACCCTCCCTAAACCCTACACCCTACACCCTAAACCCTAAACCCCTAAACCCTAAACCCTAAACCCTCAATTGGCATTTGAATTTGTCGAGCTACTGCGGCTTCCAGGATTTCAGCTGCGTCGGCGTCCTGCTGTATCATGCAGGGCTGGTTTAGGGTTTAGGGTTTAGGGATCAGGGTTTTAGGGTTTAGGGTTTAGAGGTTTAGGGTTTAGGGTCCTGAGGTGGGTTCCTAAACCCTAACCTTAAGGGTTTAGGGTTTAGGGGTTGAGGGTTTAGGGCTCAGGGTTTAACGTTTAGGGCTTCAAGGAGATCGTGTGCTGGATATGGTCAGGTTATATTGGGATAATGGAAAATAGAATGGAAACTACTATATATTAAAAGGGAATATATGGGGGTCATATTGTGATATGTGAAAATAGAATGGAAACTACTATATATTTTGGACTAGTTTCTATGTACAATCAACATTCGGGGTGAGGTCGGGACATTGTAATTTGTCCACTTATGTGGGAACCGCCCCGGGGAGTACGTAGTTGCCTGTACACTCTAGGAGCACTTTCGACGTGTTCAATTGAGAACCTAATAGAGAATCACGTACTTAAAAATGTCAGATAAAAAGCTCCATGCCCTAGACCCTAAGCCCTAAACCCTAAACAGCCGGGATTAGGGTTTAGGGTTTAGGATCATGTAGGGTCAAAACAATTAACAGCATATTGGACTGTCGGGGCCCATTTTATTAGAATAGTGCTTTGGTGTGTAGATTTCCCTTGCCTTGTTCCTAGCCTGGACTCTTGCAGATGTATTTCCATGAACTTCCAAACCCTAAATCCTTAGTCCTAAGCCCTAAACCCTGAGCTATGGGCTTTTGCAAGCAATACAAGGCACATTCAGGATGTTGTTGTTCGACCTCGGTGAGTACGCTGGCACATCGAAAGTACTCAATCACCCCGCTTCAAGACACCCTGAAGCCTCTGAACCTTACGTAAACTGGTAATTTCCCAAAATTAGGGGTACCTTTTTGGGGGTCCTTATAAAAAGGACTATAGTATATTGGAGTCCATATTGGGTTCCCAGTATTTTGGGAAACTACCAACTCCTCCCCCAAACAACCGCAAGATTCCAGCTACTCCTTTGCAGACCTAGCGCTAGTCTTGCTTCTGGCATCTCACGGGAATTTATCTGGTATGCCGTGCCAGCCAGGAGACAGCTCATACCCCAAGGCTCAAAGGATTCAGCTGAAGGAATTTGAGCCCGACGACCATATATAACATGGGCTATAGTCCCCTATACGATCCCCTATATATGTCCCTCTAAGGAGTTTAGATCCTAAACCCTCTTCCCTAAACCCTAAACCCTGACCCTAATCGTACATGGAATATGAGGTCCTCAGGTATTCTTGAGCCAGAGGACACCCAAAGAAGCTTGATTTTCAACAGCCCCCCATTTAGAGCTTAGGGTTTTGGGTTTAGGGATTGTGGGTTTAGGGTCAGGCATTAGGGTCTAGGGTGTACTCATGCGGAGGTCCAGCTGCTACCCTGCAGATTCTGATGTCAAGCTTCGCTAAACCCTAAACCCTAAATCCCAAAACGTGAACCCTAAACCCTGAACCTTTAACCCTACTCAGTCATGCATGTTACAACAGCATTGCTTTAACTAACTTCGGCAGGCAGGGAACATCTCCCAAAAACCCGGCTAGGGTTTAGGGTTTAGGATTTAAGGTTCAGGTTACATCCCTCTAGGTCGCTTACGTAATCCCTATACGGCTACTTGGCGACACCCTAACATCTTGAAATCGCCCCTCAGGGTTCCGGTAAGCACTCCTCGTCTTCCAAATGGCTGTTTCCCAAAATCCCCTCTACAGAATTCGATTGCCCAGTAAATAATCACAACCCCCGGAAACCTCCAATATCCAAACCCTGAGCCCTAATCCCTCCGTACATCCCTAGGGCGCCTCTACGGGGCCCGTCAAGGGTCCGAATAGTTACAGGGTCCCCACACATGCCCAATAAAATCGCCCCCGAAGGCGCCACTTTTGAAGAAACCCTAAACCTTGAACCCTAAGCCTAAGCCCTCTACATTAAACCCCTGCACCTTTTACGGTTACTCCAAACCCCTAAACCCTAAATCTAAATCCTTAAACGGCAAATATCCCCTATAACCCCCTTTAGAGGTACCACACCCCTAAACCCAAAACCCCCTTAACCCTGAAGTCGTCCTGCATCACGGCATGAGCTTTCTCACCTCGCTCCGGGCTCCTCTTTTCCCACAAGAAAATTCCCTTTAACGGGGTGACACTGTGAAAGGTTTAGGATCTTGGGCCCAAAGTTTACCGTTTAGGGTTTAGGGTTTGAAGTTTTGGATTTGGGGTTTCAAGTTTATGATTTAGGGATGAGGGGTGTGGGTTTCGGGTTTGAAGTTTAGGGTTTAGGGTTTAGGCTGAGTGTGCTTGAGTGTAGGCGACATACAGATCTACCTTCAGGCTAGGCTGCTGTCAGGTAGGTTGCCACAATTATCTTTTAGACTCTTTGTTTGGGGCTCCGACGGGCCGTAAACGCGCAAAAAATGCGTTCTCGCCCAAGCCCTTCGGGA
>CAJNIZ010044998.1:0-18526 GCA_905231905.1 Symbiodinium pilosum
GTGGAGAAAGGTCCCATCCCCAGGGCCTTGTTTAGGGTGCCCTAAGCGTCCAAGGACCCAAATACTAGGGCCCAAATACCATTAATATTATAGTATTTGGGCCCTAGAACCCTATTCTTTGGGTCCTTGGACCCTTTGGTTCCCATCTAGGTGATTTGGGCCCAAATTACATATTACTCAGGTAATTGAGAAGGGGCCACTGCCCACACGAAACCTACAGAGGGAATGCCTGTTGAGCGCTGTCTGCAAGTAGGGGTTTAGGGTTTAGGCATGCGCGCTTTCTTCTCTGAATTTCCCGCTCCGCCAATTCCCTTATGATCCTTATTTAGATGTCCCTACTTGGAGGCCCATGGGACTTAGCAACTACTTATAACTGGCCTAATAACCCTAATTATAATCCCGCTAAGTGCGCTTATAGGGGTTACCCCAATTATAAGTAGGGTTATAATCCCAGCTATCAGTAGTTGCTAAGTCCCATGGGTTACCAAGTAGAGGAACTCATAGGGCCTTGCTTGAGACACTCCAGCATTGGGTAGGTGTTTTCTTCTGCTGGGTGCATGTCCTTCCATTTGTTCCGGGTGTTCTACATGTTTAAGATAAGCCTACTCCTGGAATTTACACACCAAAAAAGGAACCGTGAAGTTACATCATCAGAAAGGGTAGGACATCCGGCCCCGACAGTTCACAGAGCTTGCACGCAAATCCTTTTCAGGTTTACCGAATTGTAAGAGCGTCCCGTGGCTCCAGCTACCAGCAGGTTCTAGTCTAGGGATTACACCTAGTTACTGCTGGGTTCACACTATCATGCTTCATATTGGGGATTATATGGGGGAATATTCTAAGCGTTAATAAGGGGGATACTAGGAGTTTAGACTATAGCTCATGTAATGAGTTCTTCCTTGGGTTTCATGCAGATCCTCTTTGTGTGGTATAGCAGCAATCCTTACCAACAAGGCAATGTAGCCCTAGAAGCCCGGGTACCCATATAGTAGGTCCTTGGGTTATAGATAGTATAAATATATATAGGGACTTAAGGACAGGAACCCAATATATAGGTATCTGGGCTTTTAGGGTAGCCTCAACAAGAACGATGCAGGGCCGTTCACCTTGCATAGACCAAAAGCAACATTCAAAAGGGTTTAGGGTTTAGGGTTTGGGGTGTAGGGCTTAGGGAAGCAGCTAGCACAAAGCAGGTTCAACATTCGATAGGAGTCACGACCTGAACCCTATACAATTTGTATAAACCCTGGGCCCCAAACCCTAAACCCCAATTCTGAGCCCTAAACCCTAAATCCAAAACCCGCTACCCTAACCCCTAGACCTTAAACCCTAAACTTATGGGTAACTTCTTGGGAAAAGCTTTGCCAAGGGGTTTTTTTCCAAGGCTTGACATTCGGGTACCTAGTACTGGCCCGAATCTTGGGGTCCTTAAACCCTAAAGCCTTATAGCGCCCCCATAAGCCCGATTCAGGGCCTAGAGTTAGAAACCATGCAGGAAGTTTAGGGTTTAGGGTCTGGGGAGGAAGCAGGTGTAGGGGACTATATCAGGAGCTCATGGCGAGTTTTGCCGGCAGTTTTGCAACAACTTCACGGTTTAGGGATTCAGGTTTAGGGTTTGAGGTTCGCGGTGGTCTTTAATAAATACGTGGGGACATCAGTTACCCCAACCCTCAACGTACCGTATTACTGTCATATCATAGCTTCAGGGTTCTTGTTATGGGTGTTGGGGAAAGAAAAACCCTCATTAGTTTAAGTCTTTTCAGCCCTTGATCAACAAGGACGAGGCATCCTAAAACCCTGAACCTAGACGGGACCCAGAAATCCCAATATCCCTCAATTAGGGAATATGCCTTAAATCATTGGAGGGATCCTAAACACTAAACCCTAGACCCTAAACCGCGCGTAAATTCCCTAGTGAAAGGATTCAGGGGGCTCAAAAGGTGGGATAAAGCTAGGTGGGTTAAAGGATCCCTATTGTAAATTCGACTATATTGGAGCTTATTTCCTTTACCCCACCTACCTTCATCCCACCTTTTGAGCCCACTGAAGGATGTTGGCCTTTTCTGGGGAGAGGGACACAGCTGTTTTGAGAATCCAGTTCATCCTCGCCAGCTCTAATCCTACGGGTTTAGGGGTTAGGGTTTAGGGTTTAGGGTTCAAGGGTTGTACCCAATAATTACAGTAAGTACTTGGGATTTGGGTTTAGGATTTAGGGAAGTAGTACTTGTGCTACAGGTTTTGAGGGAGGATACGATTATTGGGTACTTGGACCCTTGGGGGAACCTATATTATAAGCCTTTAGAAGCCCTAAACCCTAAAACATTTTTCTGGGCAAAAACTTCAAGATCATGCTCTCCAGGCAGATGATTTTCGCCGACGGCGGAAGGACCGTCGCCAGTGTTGAGGTTCATGATGCATGGATGTAGCTGAAACCTGAATCCTGAAACCTTTACCCTCAAGCCTAAGCCCGTTTCAGGTTTAAGTAGTTTAGGTTTGGGGGTTTGGCTTACCCAAACCCCCAAAGTATGTAAATGATAGCCCTAAACCCACAATAATAGCCATAAAGGCTATTATTTTACATACTTTTGGGGCCCAGGTACTACTGAGGGTTGACAATGTCTCCACACGGGGTCCCCATTCTTTCAGCCGGCAAGTCAGGGGAGCCCGATTGAAAGCAATCCAAAAAGGACCATCCTGTTAAGGAACCTTTTGGGGATTAGAGTTTAGGGTGTTGGCTTTAGGGTTTAGAGTTCGGGGTAATTAGGGTTTGAACTTCCAGGACTGGATCGTCATGGTAGCTAGTATAGGATCCCTATAACCCATTACTGGTTTCCATGTTCTTATCCATTCCTTCATTGCTTGAACGGCTGAACCCTCAACCCTGAAACCCAATCCGAACCCTAAACCCCAAATAAACCGTAAACCCCAAACCCTAAGCGCCAAACCCTGAACTCTGAACCTACTCACTATACATAAGCGTAGATTCCGTTTCATATTGAGTTCATGGCTTCTCCGTTTGATTCGTCATGACTGGGCCCTATATCCTGAATAATTGAACCCTGAACCCTTATCTGCAAACCCTAGATCCGAATTGGGTTGAGTGATGAATCTTCCCGATCAGGATGTGGGGACTGCCAGTGACTTTATTTCCAAGACCTTTGCAGCACCCTTAGCTGGGGAAAAATGCAGCCGGGACAGCCCCCCACCCCCCCCCCTCCTCCCAAGGAAGAAAAGAATCCTAAGGGTCCAAGGACCCAAATACAAAGGTTTTAGAGCCCAAGCCCTAAACCCCAAACCCCAAACCCCAAACCCTAAACCCCAAACCCCAAACCCTAAACCCTAACTTGTACGTTCGGGTTTAGGGTTGAGGCTACGCACGTTCCCCGCGTCATGCTATGTGACGCTTCCGCACCGGAGCCGCAGAGCTGTCTCCGAGTAGGGTTTAGGAATAGGATTTAGGGAATAGGGTTTAGCGAATAGGGTTTGGGAATGGGATTTTGGGCCTAAATCCTAAACTATTAGGATTTAGGAATAGGATTTAGGGAATAGGGGCGTCCGAATCCGTTGTTTTTGTTGGCGGGCTGGTGTTACCTTAGAAGCCCAGTTACCTATATATTGGGTTCCTGTCCTTAAGTCCCTATATAAATTTATACTATCTATAGCCCAAGGACCTACTATGTGGGTACCTGGGCTTCTAGGGTTACATTCATGTTGCCCGCCAATTAGGAACTGCAGGATTCTGTCCCTGAGATGATGTTCAGCGAGGACTGCGGCAACACCGATTGCCGTACCTTGACCTTGAACTTGTTGTGAGGCCTAGAGGGTCCAAGGACCCAAATAATAGGGTTTTAGGGCCCAAATACTATCATATTCATGGTATTTGGGCCCCAAAACCCTAGTATTTGGATCCTTGGACCCTTAGGGAGGAGGATGACCAGTCTCCAGTTGAGGACTGGACTAATTGTTGCCACGACGTGTATCGTTCCGAGACTTGAAGAATCGTTACACTTCTTGCCAGGAGACAGATGCAGAAATGGTAGTTTCCCAAAATAGAGGGACCCCAATATAGATCCAAATATACTACAGTCCTTATTATGGGGACCCCCAAAATGGTACCCCTAATTTTGGGAACCCCCTAAATGGAAGTTGAGGAGTCCGCTCATCAGGAGTGCCCTAGAAGCCCAGGTACCCATATAGTAGGTCCTAGGTGGGTTTAGGGTTTTAGGGCTTAGGGTTTAGGGTTTTAGGATTTTAGGGTTTAGGGTTTCAGGGTTTAGGGTTTCAGGGTTTAGGGTAGGTCCTTGGGTTGTAGATCGTATACATTTATATAGGGACTTAAGGACAGGAACCCAATATATAGTAGGATCTGGGCTTCTAGGGGTGGACATTGCACATGTTAGTGCTTGAAATCGGGCAACTCCAGGGCAAAAGGAGATGCCGCCTGGAGACGTCGCAGTGAAGTACTTGGGATTTGAGTTAGGGTTTAGGGTTGGGATTTTCGTATGGGCAATTGTAGTGCGCGTATTGGGTAAGTATCTAAGCCCCCAATGTAAAATAATAGCCCCAAGCCCATAATAACAGCCATAAAGGCCATTATTTTACATACTTTTTGGGTCCCAAGTATATGAATATTAGGTAGTTAGACCCCGGGGGATTGCTACGCCGCGGAGATACATGTTGGCAACTTGCCTTCTCAGGGAAGGTCTTGCCGAGCCCTTTTCTAATCCCTGTGAGTACTTCCTGGGCCCCAAAAGTATGTAAAATGATGGCCTTCATGGCTATTATTATGGGTTTAGGGCTATCATTTTACATGCTTTGGGGGTTTAGGTTTAGCCCTCTTGCAAGCAGACATGAGCTATAGTGCAAAAACCTTCAAGGGGGTTGTATAGGGGAGTCTTGTAGAGGTTATTAAGGGGGGATACCTCAAGTTTAGACTATGGCTAGTTAAAGTTTCATGTCCTCACAATCCCTTGTATCATGAAAGGCACATTATGACTTTAGCTGGCTTTGCAATCCGAATCTGCCCCCGTGAACAATCCTAAGTCCTGAGCCTCTAAGCCTAAACCCTGAGTCCTACACGCCCTGACCCCTTTCCCCTAAGCCCTCTCTTCCCAAATCCCAACTACTCCTAAACCCTAAAGCCCTCACCCTAAACCCTACACCCTAAAACATCCTCCACAAATGGTAGTTTCCCAAAATAAGGGGACCCCAATATAGACCCAAAATACTAGAATCCTTATTATGGAGACCCTCAAAGAGGTACCCCCTAATTTTGGGAAATCCACAAATCTGCGTGGAGGAGAAAACTCAGCGTCTCAAAGCTGAGCGTACTCAGCGAAAGAAAGGCAGCTCAGTTTAGGGTTTAGGGTGGCATGAGTGCAGGTCAGGATTCAGGGTATAAGGTTTGGGTCAGGGTTAGGACTTTCTGGGTTTAAGGTATAGAAGTAGGGGGGGGGGCAGTCAAAAGTTAAACCCTAAACCCTAAAAACCCGAAATCCTAAAAACCCTAAACCCTAAACCCTAAAACCCTAAAACCTAAACTGCGGTTCAGAGTCTGAGATGCAGGGTTTAGGCTCTAGGGTTTGTAGTCCCCCTTAAGTAGATAGAATATGGGGTATAGTGGGATCTTCTTATGATATACCCAAAGCCATATTCTATCTACTTAAGGGGGACTATGGAGTTTGGGGCTTAGGGCTTCCATTTTTGGACTCAGGGTTTCAGATACATGCGGGGGATTTTGAAATCATGATGTTTTTTGGGGTACCCGGAATTGTGGGGCTCGTATTAAACTGGGGACCCAAATAGATGCTACATGTTTGACATATTTCCGCGCAGATTCGCAGGTGGCTAGACTTTTGGTACCCTGTTTATTTTTGGTCTCCTTATTAGCGCTGGAGAATAGGAAGCAGGGCACCCTTATTAGTAAAGGGTTGCTGAGGAACCGTGGAAATTTTCAAGCCGGAACCTTAAGGGTTTGGGGTTTAGGGTTATCGAACCTGGAGCTTTTTTTACGCAACCGGCCTGAATTGTTGCTTAAGTAAGGCCCATTCACCCCTTGGTACCCAGTCACACGTGGGCACATGTTATTTATGTTATGAACATGTAAACCTTCAATTTTACCCTTCTTATAGATTGTTACTGGGCAGAGCAGTACAACAAAGAAGCAGCCTACCAAGTTACCCAGATGTACTGCGACTTGGGCGAAATTCATGATGTGCCGCAGATAGCTCAACCGTTCATGTTCTCACTAAGAAAGGAGCAAGTTGTCTGTGCTGTGGGGGTGCTGGATCCCAATGAGGTCCCATCGGATGTTTGGGTGCTGGATCCTGAATGATTTAGTGTGCGTTCCGGCTCTTCGAGCGCTGCTGGGTTATTTGGGGTCTTTGCAGGTGAAGATTGATTTGTAGACTTGGGACATGTTGCAATTTGTAGTTTGCCTGGTTGGGTGATGTTTTGTCGTTGATTCCTCCATTCCTCCATGCCCCTAAGGGTCCAACGACCCAAGTAAAAGGGTTTTAGGGCCCAAATACCATTTGTAGTATAGTATTTGGGCTCTAGAACCCCATTATTTGGGTCCTTGGACCCTAAGCCCTAAACCCTATATACCCCTATAAATCCCCTTTAAAGGGACCCTATTATTTGGGTGGGTTCCCTACAAACAACCGGTCTTCTGCCGCGGCGTGCTTGATGCGGGCTCGTGGCCCAGCTTTGCAGATATCTGATATCAAGGTAGAAATGGGGGTTTCCCAAAATTAGGGGTACCTTTGTGGGGGTCCCCATAATCAGGATTATAGTATATTGGGGTCTATATTGGGGTCCCCTTATTTTGGGAAACTACCAAATACACCCAAGTTATTGCCAGGTGATATCCTTGAACCTCTTACAAGTGGCTGATATGCATACCGCAGTACTGTTTTGCATACGGCACATATCCGGGAAAACTTCGGTGTCACGTAGGGCTGCGAGAGGCTTTTGCGCGAGAGGACACGCTTTTGTGCTGATGTCATTGTCCTGAGAGTCCTAACCAAGCGGATACTGGAAAAGAAAATGGAAACTACTATATTATAGGGTATAGAAATTGGGGTTATGTAGGGATAATGGAAAAGAAAATGGAAACTCCTACATTATAGGGTATAGATTATGGGGCTGCCTTTAAAGATTCTATAGAGGTAACCTTGTTATCGGGATTTTGTGGAAGTAGACAAGTATTACGAATGGTAATGTAGAGTCCTGAATACGGAAGTGACCAAAAACATTATAGGCCGAGTTTCTCATATCAATATGGTATGAAATGTTTTGAATAGCCGTCAACATGATATTGGTAATTGTCCAGGATTTACACTAACGACGATATAAGCTATCATATAATCCCAATCTCAACGGCATGTGCAGTTGATTCTCCATTATTCGCAAGTGTTAAGGCACTAAACTTTAAACACATATGCACAAGGAACTTTTCTGTATGATGTGATGTTTGTGTTTTGGCGGCTGGTAGGAGAAGTTTGTGTAGATAATTCACATAGTTCGGGGTGGCCGCAGGTCCCCCCAACTCTCTGGACCATCTAAACCAGAGAGTAGGTGTACAGCTATCAGCTTTCTAATCTAGCCGCACTCAAAATTCAGGACTGATAAGGTCATGGCAACCCCTTCTGTGGAAGCCTGGATTCTCAGCAATAGTTTGCTTTACTAGAGAACTATGGTCTGATATACTTTGCAAACCCCATTTTAGCTAGCTCGGCCATCACCCCGAACCATAAAATCATAAGACTATACATCCATATGAGCTTGAGTCTAAACTCCCCCTTAATAACCCCTATAGTAGTCCCCTATATACTCCCCTATATAACCCCTTTTAATGAGTTTAGATCATATACCCATATGCTGCCTCAGGATTTGTTGAAGCTCTCTTCCAACAAAATCATGGCGCTTCCCTTTTTGGAGTTTTCCCCGAAAATCGGTGTACCCTCTGGGGGGTCCCAGCAATAAGGATTTTGATGTTTTGGGGTCTACATGGGAGTCCCCCTACTCTGGAGAGATCCTACCAGATCATGGTGTACTACCCTGCGCTGTCGTACTCTTCGTATTGCGAAATCGTCAGCCTAAACCCTAAACAATGAACCCCAAACTCTAGGCCGTAAGCCTCAAACCCTAAACCCTAAATAGTAGTTTCCATTTTACTTTCCACTATCCCTATACAACCCCGTGTTATACCCCTATGTTATTCCTAAAACTATTCACCCAAAAATACTCCTGGGGTTACATTCCTCAAATTAGGGTTGCAGGGTTGAAGCAAATGAAGCTGCTCATACTCCAGCTTTCTGCCTGCTCACCCCAGCTGGGGAGCTTATGCCCAAGGAGCCGGAAGGACCTCCTCCAGGCAGGAGAGAGCTTGACTCAGAAGATCGCAAACAAAACCTAGAGGGTGCAAGGACCCAAATAATAGGGCTTTAGGGCCCAAATACCATCAATTGTATAGTATTTGGGCCCTAAAACCCTATTATCTGGGTCCTTGGACCCTCAGGGAAAGGTTAAAGACGCCTTAAAAACGGCAGCTCAGGGCATGCAAGAGGCTCGGGTCAAGGAGTTTAACCCGAGTCAGCCTGTGAAGCTAGACCCGAGGTCAGACAAGGGTCATGAAAGCGTGTCCGAGGAGGATTCCGAGAACGTTTTGCCCGCGTTTCGCGAGGAGTATACGCGCGCTTCAAGCAGACGATCTCTCAAGGGGAGAAGCCGGACTTGATTATTGTATACATATATAGGGATTATATAGGGAATAATGGAAAATATAATGCAAACTGCAGGGATTATAGGGATTATATATGGGTTATATAGGGTTATACAGGGTTATATAGGGATTATTGTAGACCTTGACTATACGGTCTGGCCAAATGACGCAGCCCTCTCAAAGTTCACCGAGCCGTTCACCACAACAGAGAGTACGGCAAGGAACGGCGAACTCCGCACATCACGAGGGATAAGGTTGCGTATTTCGGGTATAGAGTTTGGGGTTTAGGGTTTAAGGTTTAGGGTTTAGAATCAGTTAAATGCGAAAACTCCGGAAAATCGTACTTGACGCTGAGCAGGGAATGAGTCAATGAGCGAACAGCCACTGTTTAATCCCCGATGATAGTTCCGATAACCGAGTCCCCCATTGCCTGCCAAGCACCAGGCAGTTCATTTATGAGGGATTCCCATATAAGAGATATGTTAGGGTTTAGGGTTTAGGCTTTACAAGGGTAGCCTCGAATGTATGTTTTTTCAATACCCTCAATCCCTATATACTCTTTATAAAGGGATAAACTACCCTAATTTTTGTAGGGCTAAACCTTAAACCTAATGACTCAAACCTACCCTAGTTTAGGGTTTAGGGTTTTGTTAGGCTTTGGGAAGCCATCACTATGTGCCCCTTCTGATCCCTGCGCCTTCCCGTTTAGGGATTTAGGGTTTAGGGTTTAAGGTTTAGGATTTAGGGTTTAGGATTTCGGGTTTAGGATTGAGATTTTAGGGTTTTAGGTTGGGGGCTTAACCTCAAAACCCTACCACGGATCATGCACTTCCTGGAGCCTTCTGCATCCGGTAATTGAATCAACTATGGGCTTAGGATGGTCCTGGACCCTAGATGTCCTACCTTCTACGGAATAGGGTTGTTCAGGGTTTAGGGTTTGGCATTTAGGGTTTAGGGTTTAGGGTTTGGGATTTAGGGTTCAGGGTTTAAGGTTGATATACCCTAGAAAGATGTAGGACAGAACCCAAAAAACAAGGAAGGACATCCGGGTCCAGGTAAAGTTAAGGGTTTAGGGTCCTTGCTGAGCTTTCGACAACTATGATGGTGTTAAAGCACAGGAAAAAGAATATGCAGGAAAAACTAGGAACTGAACCCCGCCAACAAAAAAGTGAAGACGCTCTCCATCCTTGCTCGGAGGCTTTCCATGCCGCATCATATAACCTTTGGGTTTTGGGGCTTTGGGGTTACAGTCCCCCTTAAGTAGATAGAAAATGGGGTATATGGGGATCTTGTTACAATATGCCCAAAGCATATTCTATCTGCTTAAGGGAGACTATAGGGTTTAGGGGTTTTGCGTTGTCTTCCCACTGCAACCTTTTGCCTTGCAGAGGGTCTGCAGGTTAAGGGCCAAACTTGCAAACTCCCAGACTCTTGAAAGGATCCTGCAGCATAGGGGGGCCCCCCACGTATCCCCTAGTTTCCAATGTCGCATCTGTGTGGTTATTTTGCAAGATTGCCTTTTAGGATCCTTTGGGTAGACTGTAGGTATTTCAGGGGGCCTCCTGAACCCTTACAGCCACCCCCAAACCCTAAGCCCCAAGCTCTAAACCCAATGCGTCAGCCCTAAACCGTAATCTGCAACGTGTGTGAAGGCGACAAGGACCGCGGTGCACAGTTGTTTGCCGGGTGTTATTGCTCTTCCATACCTTCCTCCAAGCTAACACGGATCCACAAAAGGGTTTACAAAGGCGTCTATAGGGGCAAGAGTAATTATGGTTGGAGGTTGCTTGTAGAGGTCTGGTATCGTGTACTCCAAATAGAATTCAAAGCGGTATTGGTATATAGGCGCCTGTGCTACTTCGTTCTTGCAAAATAGGGCTTCATGGGATTCCATGTTAGCCTGGGGGAGGGTAAAGGTCCAACTAGCTCAATGCTGGGGCGTCAGCTACAAAACCTATACGCGATTTGGGGTTTAGGGTTCAGGCTTTAGGGCGTAGCGTTTTGGTTTTTTAGGTATCATCTTCGTGCTTGTTGGTACCGAAAAACGTCTACTAATTACTTGAGGACTTGAACCCCTACCTGTAATCCCACTTGCCTACAGGTTTGTGGGATATGACATACCCGTTGATTAAGGGGTAGTTGCTACCAAACTCTAAGGAATTGGGGTTACATGTAGGCCCTAAACCGTAAACCCTAAGCTCTAGGGTCATGCAGTTAGGGTTTAGGGTTCAAGGGTTTAGGTGGTATAGGTATGGCTTTAGAAAGGTTGGCTGGCTTTGCGGTGGTCCAGAGTGGCAGTTTCCCAGACCCCCTCGAGGATTCCACGAAAATGGAACCCACCAAAAACATGTCCCCACCTAAACCCCCTAAACCTTAAACTACTTGCCGGGGGGGGGGGGTCGGTTGCGCGCCTGCTTCTGCTTGGGAGCCTAAACCCTAAACCCTAAACTCCAGAGTTCAAGGTTTTAAGGTTTAGGGGACGCATTCAGCAGCTTAGCTTGCCGGTGGTTTGTAGGAAATGAAACAGGAGATTCCCTTAGTATATAGTCCCTTTCTATGACCCACTTTAGTAAGTATGTTATTAAGAGGGATACTAGGAGTTTAGACTATAGCTCTGACATAAACCCTGAACCCCTAACCCCTGCGCATCGGTGAAGATCGGTCAAGGTTTGTAGGGCTTTATAAGGTTTGTCTGGGGTTTTAGGGCGTAGGGCAAAGGGTTTTAGTTTTTGTGTTTAGTGTTTCAGGAGTCTAGGGCTTTTTAGCGTCTCACCTCTGGGGATTTCGATATTTGAAGCGGCCGTATAAACTCCATATTCAGAGGCTATTACTGTAACGGGGGTTGACCTAGCTCCAAACCCTAAACCCCCTGACCTCCAAAGTCCAGGCTCAGCGATGTGGTTCGGGGCTGGGCCTGGCGGCAACGAAAATAGGAATCATATGACCTTAAGTATGAACTCCTTAAAGGGGGGTTATATAGGGGACTCTTATAGGGGTTCTTAACGGGGATACTAGGAGTTTAGATTATAGGTCATGTAAGGAGTCGTAGAAAGCAGCAAGCCTGGACGCAATGAAAACAAGAGGAGATATAGAAGGACTTATGGAATGAGATGACAGCTTCGAAGGAAATTGGAAGATTCTATAGAGCTGTAGTCTCCTTAGGAGTTAGTTATCGTAGTATAGCCCTAAGGGATTATTGAAAATAGTATTTTTATTGTAGGTCTTAGGAGACGACAGAGAGCTTGGCCCAAGAACACGAGAGAACCAGCCTGCGCCCCGCCAGAAGGTACAATACTTGGAAGAGATTCCAAGACACTATCGCAACTCACTACGTGGCCTCTGGCTAGGTAGGAATGGAGGAATGGATGCTTATAGTAGTTCCTATTTAACCCATAATAGTAGCTTCCATTTTCGTTTCCATTACTACCTTAAACCCTAAACCTTAAACCCTAAACCTTAAACCCTAAACCTTAAACCCTATAGTTGTTTCCATTTTCTTTTCTATGCCTTCATTCTCAGCTAACCAAAGGCCAGCATGTGGCAGCCTTTTATAAACCACCTTCTGGGCTGAGGTCGGAGACCGTAAGCCGTGAATCCTAGCTCATAGATTCGAAACATTACACACCCCTGTACATATATGTATATATACATGTGTATATGTATATACGTATATATGCATATATATTCTTATACACACACACCTAATTCCTATACCAGCAGACAAGCCTAAACCCTAAGCCGTAAACGACCCGGTAGCCCCTATCAAGGGATCCTAGTGCTCGCCCTGTAGCGTCATCCTGCGGTCTTATTTTTCATTGGCAAAATAGCATCGGAACCACATGGCTCCATCTGCTGAAGGTTTAAGGTTTAGGGATTTAGGGCTTAGGGCTTAGGGTTTAGGTTTTAGGGTTTAGGTCAGGGCTTACGACTTAGGATTTAGGCTTTAGGTGACAGTTCTTCACCATCTTCAGAAGTTGAGGCCTTGGGCCTATGGAAAGCCTTGAAGCTTGAGAGGAGCCCGATCAGCCCACCGAAGTTGCCAGAAGCCGAGAAGTTAGGGTTGAGGATTTAGGGTTGAGTTATTAGCCTCATTAAGGGGCCCTTAACAGTGGACATAAGGGTGTCTCTTGTAGTTTGGTATAGTTCCTACTATAGTCCCTTATAAGGAGCCCATGTCCATTAAACGATGTAGGAAACATTGACTGTAACTCAGATGAGTGCTACCTGGATCCCCGCTTTAGTGTATAGGGTTTAGATGAGTGCTACTTGGACCCTCCCAAAGCATGTAGAATCATCTAAGTCCCGTGGTAAGGGTTAATGTAGGAGGTATATAGGCTAACAATTGCCCGGACCCGCAAGTATGTAGAATGAAGACCTTTTCGGTTGCTTTCAGGCGTTTTAGGGCAATTGTTTTACCTACGTTGGGGGTCCAGGCAGTTCAAAAACGAATTAGAAATGGAAGCGAACGTGTCAGCCACAAGCTAGAGTTCAGGGTTTCAGGATTCAGGGTATAAGCTCCGCTAGGGTACAACCAAACTAACAAAAAGGGCCTGGAGTGTGACATGGTTGCGGAATGACATTTATATAGGCATAGGGGATGACATGTAAGCCGGATGTAGGAAGCCATTGTATGGGGTCATTAGGGGTTTAGGTTTGGGAAGTAGGGGTTGGGGTTTAGGGTACAAAGTTTATGACGTTGAGGGTGTAGTGGTTTTGGGGCCCAATACTGGTCAATCAAGGAATAAACCGGAAATGCAGATGAGAAGTTTTCAAATGGACCTACAGCCTTAGAAGCTCTTGAAAGGGATTATATAAGATAATGTTGGGGTGCATGGCGTTTAGGGGTCAGGGTTTTGGGCTCGGGGTATTTACGCTCCCCCAAGGACTTGAGGAGGATGCAGCAACATATGCGGGGTTGCCCATTCCCGGAAAGTTTGTGCCTAAACTAGTATGCATCTGCCTCAAACCTGCAATATGGCACCTCGAGCTTGATCCTAAAGCCCCAAACCCTAAAACTTAAAACCAACTTCTACTCAATTGGTTAGGCTCCGGGCGAGATCTCAACCTCAGACCTCTATACCCGCAAAAGCTTTCAAACATTTGAGCTATCATCTAAACTCCTGGCAAGGATTATGTAAGGGTTTCTTAGGGTTTAGGGATTAGGGTTTAGCGTCTAAACTCCTCAAAAAGGATTATATAAGGGATGACTACAGGGCTTACTACGGGGATACTAGGAGTTTAGACTATGGTTCATATCAGGTTGCTAAACTGAGAATATTTGTTATTTAGCTGTGTATTGGGGGAGGATATTATTACTGTCGGCGGAATCACTGCAAGACGTGCAGCCTTTCATCATTTAAACGCTGGAGTGATTACCCTAGAAGCCCAGGTACCCATATAGTAGGTGTTTGGGTTATAGATTGTATAAATTTATATAGGGACTTAAGGACAGGAACCCAATATATAGGTATCTAGGTTAGTTGACCCTGCATTTATGGCGTAAGCCTTGAGACTTAATCCTTAAGAATGTCAAGACCTTCACCTCAAACCTTAAGCGTTAGGGTTTAGGGGTAAAGTTTAAGCCCTGAACCCTTTCAACCCTAAACCTTAAGACCCTGGACACGTGACACTATAGCAAGGCTCGGGCAACCGCCCCCTCAATTCCCCACCCACCTCCCCACACCCTCCCAGATCCTAAATGTTCCCTACATGGTACTGAGCATCGGGTTTTGGGTTTAGGGTTACTCCTGCACCCAAAAACCCCAATTCCTAAACCCATGGAATCATTCTAGCGAGTCCTCACCGGGACAAATGAAACCATGGCGTGAGTGCTTGATTACTCAATTGACCTGTTAGGCGACTCTTTGTGGGTTTAGGATTACTTAGAGGACCTCCCTAAACCTTAAACCCTAAAATCTAAACCCTAAACCCTAAATCCTAAACCCTAAATCCTAAACCCTAAATCCTAAACCCTAAATCCTAAACCTTAAGCCCCAGTGTGCCTCAAAGTAGCTTGCAACAAACCAAAAGCTGACGGGGTGAAGCAAACGGAAACCCACTCGGAAGATGCGGGTTTAGGGGTTTAGGGTTTAGGGGTTTAGGGTTTAGGGGTTTAGGGTTGAAGGTTTAGGGTCTACTCGGCACGGAGCATCCTAAACCGGCCTTTGGTTAGCTGGGAATGAAGGAATGAAAAAGAAAATGGAAACTACTATAATGGGCTATAATGTGTTATTTGGGGTTTTAGTGGGTTAGATACGGTTTAGGGTTTAGGAATGGAAAAGACAGTGGAAAGTACTATAATGGGTTTATAGGGACTACTATAAGGATGTATTCCTTCATTCCTAGCTAGCCAAAGGCAAGTAAACAGGTTACAACAGCAAGGGCCAGGTACCTCAATGTAACTGGGCCACAATTAAGTGGGATGCTATCAAGGTGTCGTCGGCCATGTCAGAATGTGGCATCACATGTCATTACTGTAGCCGGTTCAGAAGGAGCATGACCCACAACCCTCGCATGGTTGGCCCTATCCTTGTGATGCATGTTGCACACTGAGCCCTACACATGAAACCTTGCCCGAGAGCGGAGCACCTGAACCTTGAAAGCGCAATGCCGCAAAATCAGAACTACCTTGCTGCACATTTTCTACCCTTCCCGCAAAACCCCGAATGCCCGATTAAACCACCCTAGAGCCCTCAAGCCCCAAATACCTTGATTAAGCCCCTAGACCATAAAACCCTTTTCAAGCCCAAAGTTCTCTTCGGAGTCCCATGGGCCGCTGCTGCTGCCGAAATGATGTCGGCGCCATGCTGCAGAGGCCACAAAACTCGTAATCCAAAACCTCTAAGCCCTAAACCCTGAAAGCACAAAGCCCTCCGCAAAAGGATCTCTTGAAAGGGGTTCTAGGTAGGTAGATATACAGGCATACGTAGGGTTGCACAGAGACCACGAGGACATACAGGGGCATTGACATAGGAATACGCAGGGCTTGGATGTTTTGAGAAGGTGAAAGTTTCTGTTTTTGTCTCCAGAATCAGCGGTTCTGTTCATGAAGTTTCAGGTACGTCTTCTTTCATGCAATCGGTGCACTTTTTCCCTAACCAGGCAGGAGATGGTCTGCAAAGGGGGAGTAGAGGGGGTTAGTAGAGGGATCTGAACGCCCTGAGGATGGATAGCCTCGGCGAATTCAGAGCTCTTCGGTTCCCATGTAACAATGAAAATAGTGTCATTACTATTCCTGTTATTTGTACTAATATTAGTGTTGTTATTTCTAGTATTATGATTGTTATTGGTATTGTTATTTATGTGCGTTATTCCCACCGTGCTATTGTCCGTTGTATTGCTGTTATTTGTTTTTTACTAGTATGATGATGCTGCTGGTGATGTTGATGTTATGATAATATCAACAGTTGGTAGCATTGTTATTGGTAATTAGGCCGGTCAAGCTTGTGATGATGTTCTTATTTGTTAAGGGTTTAGGCCTAGGCCTGTTTAGGATATGGGGTTCAGGTCGTTGGATTTAGTATCCTTTGCGTATTTTAGATTTGTCTTGGTTTACCTTTCCACATGCTCGGACTTACTTGGGCACTGGGACATTTACGTACTTACTCCTAATGCTTGTCAGTATGGTTGTTGTAACATGAGTATACCTCTAACCCAATGTAGTCCACGCGTAACATCACTTAGGGCAACCCATGAAGGCCCTAAACCCTAAACCCTGAACCCCTAAACCCCTAAACCCTAAACCCTAAACCATCCTAAACCCTAAACCCTAAACCACCGCTCCGTTCAGATACAAGCTGCCATGCACTGCTGCGGGAGCTGCAGCAAGCCGGCGCATGGCAGGAGGTGGCCACATTCTTTAAGGTCTAGGGTTTAGGGTTTAGTGTTTAATTAGGGTTTAGGCATTAGGGGTTAATTGTGGCCACAAGGTTTAAGGTTTAGGGCTTAGGTATTCGGAGTTAGTTGTGGCCACATCGTTTAAGGTTTAGGGTTTAGGCATTAGGGGTTAATGGGGAATCCAGACAACCAGACTCAGTAAGTACGTCATGATATGAATTAGGGTTCGGGGTTTGGATTTTTTTTGCGAGACGGTTTAGCACACTCGGCTGCCATTTTGGGTGATGCAAGTCTGATACAAAGTACCCCAACCGGTACATATATTCCTTAACCCCAAACCCTACATAGTAGTTGCCATTTCTTTTCCATTATCCAATCATAACCTGTACAATGGAAGAATATCTAAAGGGGTGACTTGTCAGCTTGGGCTGTAGATTCTGGCTGGACCACTGTACAACAGTGCTCAAGACTAGTAAACCCTAGGTTTAGGGTTTAGGGTTTGGGGCTGAGGTAGGTGGACCCCCCACCCAGTAATAGTGACGATAAGGAATAACAAGGAATATATGCGGGTCCTCTCACATTCCGAATATACCACTATTATAAAGTGAGGGTCCTTAAAGCCTAACCCCACCTAGAAGGGAATGGAATGGATGCTCAAAACAATCCCCGAAAAAGAAAAGTTGGCTTCAACAGTTTTTCAGTACCCTTGAAGACTCTGAAGAATATTGGTGGCTGTGGCTGTTAATTCGTGGTGTCTTTTCTAGGGATTACGCGGGGAAGGATTTGAAACACTTTCATATTGCTCGCTCAGGGCCTGTTCTGATATACGTCCAGAATAAATCTTGTCGGCAGAATGCCTTGGTCACGCAACAGAGGTCAAACTACAGCTAACTGCGTGGCAATGCGATTGCGCAAGAAGCCTGCCAGCATGTTTCGACCACAACTTTCAAATCGTTCCCTCCAGAATCGGCTTCAAGCATCAAAGGTCTATGATCTTGAGCGCCCTACGCACGGCACCCGTAAACTGGGATACCCTAAGCGCCGGCCCCAAAGGCCCCCAAAACCCTCCTATAGGCAGTGAGATGGCAACCCCAGAAAGAAAACCTCAAGAATATAGTAGGTAGGAATAGTCCTATGATATTCCCAATATATTCTTGGGGTTCCCTATTTTGGTGTTCCCGCTGCAGTCTCTGTACCTCCTACATCCCAAACCCTTTTCACTCCGAGAATTCTCCACCCCTTCATGGGGTTTGGGGTTCTTGGGGTTTAGGGTTCAATGTTTGCAGTACCGGGTTTAGGGTTCAGGGTTTAGGGTCTAGGGCTTAGGGTTCAGGGTTTGGGGTTCAGGGTTTACGGTTCAGGGTTTAGGGTTTAGGCTTTGGGTTCAGGGTTTAGGGTTGAGAGGCCTCTATTGCGGCCTAAGACGCCCACTCCGAAGTCGAACTTCAGCTCTTGTGCTGCAGGGTCCACCAGAGTCTCTTCCTGGGCATACACGGATCAGGGTTTCGGGAATGAGGTTTGGGGTTTAGGGCTTAGGGTTGGGATTTAGGGTTTAGGGCTAAGGGAGTTGAATAATTCAGGGGCCCCTTCCTGGGAGTCCTTCTAGTATGGCTCAAAAAGATATGGTAGTTTCCCAAAATCAGGGGGACCCCAACATATACCCCAATATGCTATAATCCTTATTATGGGGGACCCCCAATAGGGTACCCCTAGTTTTGATGTGGTTCCATTTTGAATCCCCCTGTTGTGGAAATCACCTACTACAGGGTGTTTGATTACGACTTTTGGGACTATGACTCTGGGCTTTGGGCTTGGGGTTGCCAGTTCTCAGGTTTACGGGTCATGGTTCGGGGATTTCTTAAGAGAGGGGGCTCCTAGACATGCTTTGACTAGGGTATATTTCGTGCAGGAAGATATCGAAGAGTGAGGGTATTTAACTATACAAACTAAACCCTAAACCCTAAA
>CAJNIZ010044998.1:18912-46996 GCA_905231905.1 Symbiodinium pilosum
CCCCCCCCCCCACCCCCCCGCGTTTCTAGGCGTAAGGGAGAAAGGAAGAGGGTTTTCACCCTCTCCGTTACTGAAACCATCCAACACGCCCCCCAAGGTCGGCGGACCATGACCGTTGCTATTAGTATCACCAAAAACGACTACTATCCTCACACCCAAAGACCTAAACCCTAAATCCTAAACCCTAAGCCCTAAACCCTAAAGCCCTTAGACGGCTGGGGGCATTGCAGGTGCCCACCCGGCTCAAACTAAGAGGAAAGGTTCCTGGCGGCGATCTTTAGGGTTTAGGGTCAATACCTCTTTTGCTCTTGTGTATAGGATTAAGGGTTTAGGGGGCTGGGCCTAGGGGTGTTTATAGGGGCTCATGATCGGTTCAGGGTTTTGGGTGGATTTCGCTGTTGCAAAGCTGCAAAGGTTCACAGAATTTTGCGAAATCAGTAGCAATTGTCTGCAGATAGGCCCAGTAAGGGGCGCCCTGGATGCGCACAACCCTATGAGTGGGTCGTTCAGTACACGTGTCGATATGCATCCTTCTTTGAAAGCTCGCTCAGCGAATCCATTGGATACTGTCACGCTGTCAAACATCTCCGGATCATGGTTTGAAACAGCATTCAGCCTTTGTAATGCTAAGTTTCAGTAAGGCGTGCAAGTTATAGCCTCAAGCTTGTCGAACATGCTTTCAAGATTTGGCTATACTGTATCTCCATAATGAATATGAGATATGGTTTTCACAGCGCCCCAATAAGTCCAAGCAATTTCCAGGTGGGTGTTTTCCCCTTCTCAGCCTTACATTACCTTCTAGTCTTTCAAAAACAGCGTAATATAAGCCGTATGTAAAGGTACCCGCCTGATAACTCGCCACCTAAACTGGACAATTCTGGGGGGGCAAATCTACTTATCATGGAACATAATCCTGTACCATGTATAAGCTAATGTGCCTATATTCAATGATTTTCATTTCATGTTCCATTCTCTTTTCCATTTCTCAACTTTCCCCTGTGCTGTACAGCCCTAATCTACAGTAGCCCTGTACCCTAAACTTAAACTCCAAACCCAATGTGTCCCCGTATAATCGTTAAAAAAAAACCCTATAACGGCTAAACCCCAAACCCTAAACAGTACTTTCCATTTTTCTCCATTATCCCCATATAACCTCCATATAACACCTATATAACTCCTATATAACTCCATATCCCTCATATAACCCCCATATAACGCCTATATAACCCCTAGAACCCCACTAGATCAGATCCAAGGTAGAGCCAAACATCATCACCTATAACGCAGCCATCAACGCCTGCGAGAAAGGTAGCGAGGTCGCACTTGGAAGCTTTTTTGCACCTTAAACCCTAGACCCTAGTGTTATGATGTTAGGGTTAAAAGCTAAGGGTTTTGGATTCAACTTGTTAGGGTTGAGGGTCTGGGATTGAAATTGGAAGGTTGAAGGCTTAGGGTTTAGAATTTCAGGGTTTAGGGCTTAGGGTTTAGGGTTTGGGTTTTAGGGTTTTCTTACGGGTTGTTGGTAATCAATGGAAGAATGGATTCGATATTGGACGCCAATTGCCTTCTTGGCTATCATTTTATACAGGGGCCACCATAGGGATGAAGTCCTCGAAACGCTACTTTACTGGCAACGACTAAGCTTTATTCCTATGGGTCCAAGTGCTAAATTGTCATATACCTCTCCAAAACCCGACGTCCAGGTATCAAAGCCCCAAGTACGTCATACAACGACTGGGTACAAGGACCCTTAACGCTTTCGATGCCTCCGGTATCCCTAGACGACGGGAACTCTGCACCCCTGAGTCCCCAAACATCCAACCCTAGACCCTAAGCCCTAAACTTCTGAAGCCTAAGCCCTTAATCCCGCACCCTTAGCCTAATTTCAAGGCTCAGGTGACTGCGTAAGTATATTGGTTGGGGTCATAAGTGCCCGAATTGTAATCGAGCTGCTTGAGCTCCCCTTATAAATTATCTGCGAAATCCTTGGAGCTTTCAGTACATCCTGAATTCCTATTCCCAAAGACATAAACCTTAAACCCCCGGCCCTGAACGCTCAAACCCTATACGCTGAAACCCTGTACCACGGCCATTTGGGACCAGCTCAGGTGAGCTAGCGCTATCTGGGCGCAAGTTGCGATACTCTCCCCCAAGCTAGCAGGGGGGGGGTTACCCTTACAGTGTTATATGAGCTGAAGTCTACACTCCTTAAAGGGGATTATATATAGAGGATTTTATATATATATATATAGGGAAGCTGTTAAGGGGGATAGTGGGAGTTTAGACTACAGCTCATATAGGGATGTTTAAGGTTTAGGGTGTAGTGTTTCCCAAAAGAAGGGGTAGCTTACTGAGGGTCCCCATGGCAAGGATTATGATATATTGGGGTTTTTGTTGGGGTCCCCGAGCAAGGTTTAATGGAATTTCATCTGGCATTCTTAGGGCCTTCAAAGGAGTCATGATATGTAGCCACGCCATCTTGAGGAAATTTCAGCATTTAGGGTTCAGGGCTTTTTCAAAAACCATCTGCAGCCGTTAGATTTTGAATAATTTCTAGAATTCAGGGCTTAGATACCCTAAACCCTAAATCCTAAACCCTGAATCCTCAACCCTAAGCCCTAAATCCTAAACCCTAAACCCTGAACCCTAAACCCTCCTGCAAATGAGTCTGGGGAAGAGGAGCCTCTATGAGTCTGGCCGGCACGGCAAACATGACCAAGTCCCCAAATGGTAGTTTCCCAAAATTAGGGGTACGTTTTTTCGGGTGTTATATTGGGGATATATAGGGTTTGGGGATTATAGGGTTTAGGGTTAGGGATTAAGGTTTAGGATTCAGGGTTTAGGGTTTCCCAAAATTAGGGGTACCATTTTGGGGGTCCCTATAATAAGGATTGTAGTATTTTGGGGTCTATGTTGGGGTCCCCCTATCTAGGGAAACTACGAAATGATGGGGCCCTCAGTGGTGCCAGCTGCTGTTATTTGCATGGTCGAGGGTATTTAATATCGGGGATCATGTCGGTAAAGTCTTGTGTCAGTGTGTGATGAGCAGGTATGTAAACCCGCAGGATTAGTTACCAGCAGCAGTGGTGCCGAGTACTCTAATGCATGCCACTTTCAGCCAGTGATGATGCTGATGGTGACAACGACGACAATCATTATGTTCCAGGACCCTCCTTGTCATAGGGTTTAGGGTTTAGGGACCAGGACTTTAAAGGGGTTTATGGGGGTACATAGGGTTTAGGGTTTAGGGTTTAGGGTCCAAGGATATACCAGGACCTCCCTTGTACCCTTAATTGGGGATATGTGGTCCCTAATAGTAGGTACTTAGGCCCTAATAGAGGGTAGGAGGAGGGTCTATGTTGATTCTGATGGCTGCAGGGTTGCCATCCGCGATGTCGTTTTCTGGCTTCAGACGCTCAAATTTTTGCTGGCTTCTACCCAGGTGCCAGGTTTCAGGCAGCCTTCCAAAAAGGTCCAGATATATATGAGCTATAGTCTGAACCCCGAGTATCCCTTTTAATAACCTCTTCAATAGTAACTCATAAAATCCCCTTTCTAGGCCCCTTTAAGGAGTTTAGATTATAGTATACACGGCTCCATGTAGAGCATATATTGAGGCACCCAAGTAGTGTTAGAGGAATCATGTTGTTTGGCCCCAGGTATAGACCACGTAGGTTAGCTTGCGGCCTGTATTCATTCCCATGATTTTGGGCTTGGGAGCCATTATTATGGGTGTGTTTGGGAGGTCTTGGACGGGTGGACCCCCTACCCTGTAATAGTGGTATAATAGGAATATAAGAGGACCCGAATATGAGCCTCACTATCTCTTATAGTCACTATTGCTGGGTGGGGGGTCCACCTAGGTATATACCACAGAGGAACCAGGACCCTTTTGGAATTTCACCTATGGGCCCAAAGGCTCTGGATTCAACGCAGTCCCAGCGAAGACAAAATGCTAAGGAGCTTCTCGCGCTCTGGTGACTTGCTCTTCATGGGTTAGGTGGACCGCTCACCCTGTAATAGTGACTATGAGGGATAACAAGGTTCATATTAGGGTCCCCTCATATTCCTAGTATACCATTATTGTAGGGTGGGAGTTCCACTTAATTCATGGGTCTGGAGTCAGCATGTAAGCGCTAAAAGACCGGCATAGCGAGGGATACTCCCAAATCAGCGGAGCTGCCGTTAGGTCTCGTTATATTCCTTGTCTACAACATCATACAGCTATCCGTTGATTGTTTCTCACCTGACGCAGCAACTCATTCTGTTTGCATTACAGTCTTCAGCGTTTGCATGTTAATCCCTTCCCCCCGAATGTCAAGCGACGTCCCTCCCCTCCCCTAATATTGAACAAATAATCCGGGCCCCCAAAAAGTATTTGATATTAATGCTACCGCGCGCCGCTTCGGCCTGCTCGAGCGCCGGTCACTGCTGTCGCAGACAAACTGCAGCTGCCATCAGAGTGGCAGTTGGGTTGACAGCCCGACCAGAGAAAAAACAAACGGGAGGCAGCGGGTCGGCGCGGCCGAGAAAGGGCGGAGAGGGGCTTGGCAAAAAACTTCCCCAAATCCCTGCTGAGACCGGCCTATATAATTTGGTGCAATACTTGAATCGCCCGCTAAAATGTCCCTAAACATTTGTCTGAAAATTAGAAAGCCTTTGTTGGGTTGCGTTGCGGGAGGGCCTGGGGCGAGGGGGAGGGGCGGGCCGGCGGGGGGGGGGAAGGGGATCTATCCGTAATCATACAATCTACGTCCTGGTCCTTTTCGCTTGCTCTTGCCTGATTTTTCTGTGTGGAAGCAATGCGAAGCCTCAGAGGAATACCCCTGAACCCTAATCCCTATATATCCTAGGATATCAGTCCTCGTTTTCGTCCGCCAGGCTGAACCCCTAAACCCCTAAGCCCTAGACTTTCACCCTTAAACCTAACACCTTGACATTAGCACTTGTATTAGCAAGGCGGCGCTTCAGAGTGCTGATGATCCCGGCAGTAGCAGTGACTGAAAGACAACAGCAAAGCTCACGAGCGGACAAGCGCCGTTGCTACAAACCTGGCCAGGATCATGTGTCCGCTCTTACGGATGATGACCGCGCACGAAGGCGAGATACAGGATGGTAAAATTGGCAGAAGTTGGCTCAGTTGCTAGTAGGGGATGACGACTGACTGGATCTCTAGAAAACATTCTTGCGACATCTCCGGCGCAATGTCTATAGCTTTGAAGAATCAATTCTCTCTGAACCCAACGCTGCACCCGAAGTCATAAACGCTGGAGCAGTAAATTGATTGAAATCACGCATTCAAGCTTGAGACCCCGGCGCTAATCATAACCACTTCTTGGGGGGGTTGGCAGGCTTCCTCGCAGCCACTGTCTCTTTTCCTGCAGGCGCTTGCCAAGGGCCAAGGTAGTGATACAGGCCCTGGAGAAAGCACCGCGAAAAGAAAGAGCATTCATGCGTGGATGTGTATGAGTATGGTAGTCGTTCACAACTCCTGTTCCCAAACAAACCGTTATGGAAAACTATTTCTGCAAAGGACCTTTAGCCATCCTCCAGTGAACAACTCTTCAAATCAAAGCCCTCTGGCTCCGCCCACAGCCCAAATGTGGTGGCCACCTGTTTTTGGGTTTGTAGGTAGACGGCAGGAATGGCTGAGGGCGCCATGACGGTTTCGCTACATTCTCAATCAACTGGGATTGGAGGGGTGCCGCACCACACTAGGGGTGGGATTTTCCACACCGTGGTCATTTCTGTTGGAGTTTACTGAAATTTGGTGGATATCATAAGGTAGGTTCTCAAACAATTTTTTGGCCTACGCCCCTTCAATTCTTCTGGCGCCTAGAAAGGGATCGTAATTTTGACAGCCCCCGTAAAGTTTCGATAAAGCTCATGAGTTCCGCGGTCAGTACTAGAAATCCTACATGGCCAAATAGAGTAGTCTAGTACACGCTGTTCATGGAGTCACGCAGGACCTTTGTATTGGGAATGGGTACGACTGTGGTGGTCCTTCTTGCCCCTCTCCTCTAAACCCTTTGCAAGCGCAAGAGTGGAAGAGCTAGGCCCCAAGCCCTCAATCAAAAATATGCCACACAAGAGCAACATTACCTCACTGGGGCGTCGAAAGGAGGTAAGGACGGACTGTTGGAGTTGTGTTGGGAGTACCGGGGCTGAAAAAGGAATGCACAATCCCTGCCCCTAGAAACCTAACCCCAACTTCGACCCTGAATCCAACATTCGCGACCCTAAGCCTTGAGCCCTTAGGGATACACCGTGCTGAAGGGCTGCATGTTGCGGATCCGCCCATGATGATGGCAGTGGGCCGGGAGCCGCGGAGAAAGCGAGACACAATTGTGCCATCTGCATCTTTTCTTTCGCGCGCGTGAGTCTTCGGCACCCCAGAGTTTTTCCCGCTTCCTCCTTGTCTTTGTGTCCCTTCGTCTCATTACAACCTTTCAAAAAACTGATACGTGCAGTTGACGACGTACGCTTTTGGCTCGAAGCTCAGAAGCTTTGCCTTTCTGGTTTTTAGTTGGCTTCGAACATGCCGGTTTGGCTTATTTCCTCATGGCTTCCCTGTGGGCCATGGCTGCGTTGGCCTGGCCGGTGCCATTTCCTGAGAGAAGGAGGTGGTGATGGACGTGGGCAGGTGGGAGGCAACGAAAAAAGTCTTGCGGCTGGATCTCCCAGTCAGAACGGTGGTGCGCTGGGTCGGCTAAGACGAGGCCGGTGCCGCGTGGCTCAGGGCGGCAGATCTCATGTTGGAGATCTCGCCCGCAGCATGCCGTTGCTGGGTTGGACTTGCCTAAACCTTAAACCCTAAACCCTAATAAAGTTCCTTAAGAGCAACCCTGCCTAAGCCCTAGCTGAGGAAGGTACCTGGGACTTTGAAGTGAGGTGTCGACGGTTTAGGGTTTGAAAGGTGCGAGGTTTTCGGGCTCAAGGATGGGGGTCTAAGGTTTAGGGTTTCAGGGCTTAAGGCCTTTTTTTGTAGTGTTTGGAGCTTAGGTCCAGTGGAGCCATGGGTGCGCAGTGCATTACAACTATATGTAAATCGGCTATGGGGGAAAGTGCTCCAAATTATTACTAAGGCTTCTGCAATATTTCTGCATGACGCAAGTTATATCCTCGTCTCCCGTCCTACAGGTCATGCCACGCCACACCGGAGAAATTATGCAGCATAGGATATAACACACTACATGCGGGACTGAAACGCAGGAAAGCTCCTTCCAAATTTGCTACGCCAATTCCGCGGTCCTAGGAGTCTTCCCAAAGCCCAGCAGAAACCCAGAAGGAGCACTTTTTTGGACAAAAACCCAGTAGACTCAGTAAGTCCATGTATTTCGGTCCCATGAACCATATACCCCGAACCCCGAACCATGATCCCTTGCTCACTAAGAGCCCCGCATAAGCCCCAGATTTGCATCATCTTTACCCGAGCCATGTGAGCCAGTGTCTAAACTTAATAATTCCTATAATGTTCGCCAATGCAATCCCCGAATGACCCCCTTCGAGGAGTTTAGACTACAATGCATGTCATTGCACTTGCAGAAGCCTTAGACCTGTCCTTGGACATCCCTTCTTTACTCCCGACTGTAGAGTGCCAATTGAACCATTGGAGCAACCTTTAATCCTATAATCCCTTCCACACCGAAGCGAAGACCCCTCAACCCGAACACATCCCTGAACCGGCAATCCAAAGGGCCTGAATCCAAAACTTCCACATGTGCGGACACCAAACCCCTAAACCCAAATTCCTTAATCCCGAAAACCTCTAACTCCAATGTGACGCCAAGGCCCCTCGACCTGTTGGCCCTGTGTGCGCAGCAGCGGCGGTGACAGCCCCTGAGCCTGCGGTTCAAAAGGTGCCACGCAGGACCACAAATGGAATCTCCCAATAATCCCAGTACTCCTCATGCCGCAATAGGCTCATTTTGCAGGGCTTCAGGTCCTCAGTAGGTCTAGGCTCTGTTGGGGGTTTACGCGCCGTAGGTTTAGGGCTGCAGGGTCCTGGGATATAGGATTTAGGGTAGTTGGGGTTATGGGTTCAGGGTCCCTAAACCCTAAAACCCTAAACCCTTGGCTTGGGTTTTTGAAGTTTTGGGGTTTCGGGGCCTTCTGGGCTGAGGGAGGTGCGTTGAGGGTGTGCGATTGAAGGGTGTTGGGTGTTGGGGCTTCTGGATCAGGTTGTAGGGCGCGACTGGGACATACTGTAGCGACTACTCAGAAGAACAGGGTTGTGTAGGGTTTCGGGATATTGTTCCAAATAATGGAGAATCGAACGGAGAAGAAAAAGGAAAATTAAATAGAGACGGGGAGTATATAGGGACCGTCAAAGGTGGACGTAGGGGTCCCTTGCGTAGTTTAGCATGGTCCCCAAAATAGCGTGTGGATGATCCCACATTTCTTCGCGCAAGAGGTGCCGTAAGCGACTACCTTTACATCCTCGTTGAGCATAATTCGGTGAGATAGTTAAAGGAGCTTCCTGGCAAAGATGGTACTATCTGCCAGCTTGATTGCCAGCTAGTGTTTAAGGCATGGCCCGAGTAGCATAACATCGAGGTTTTCACTTTCACCAAATGATGCCATGCCCGAACGAGGCCCTGAGCCTTAGTTCCATGGAACCTTTAGCTTAGTGTTTCTCAGTGGGGAATAATGGAAGATACTCTCTAAATGCTATACTCCCTTCTTCCCTACAAAGAACCAGGAAGTCAGGGTTTTAAGGTTTCTGGAATGTCCTATTTTTGCAGAAAGAGATTGCGGGACTTCCCCGACTTCCTCAAGCATTGCGTTGGATAATTATATGTAAAGCTTCAAACTGTCTAAGACAATTTTCAGGGAACAGCTACATGTTCAGACGTGCTGTATTGAATCTCGTATAGACCATGTTAGCCTCAAGAAGGGTAGATTACGGAAACCCTGCTACTCTTGAAGGTCACGAAGTTTTAGCCCTAAACCCTAAACCTGTACTCTCTTTCTTTCTTTCTCTCTCTCTCTCTCTCTCTCTTTCCTCTCTCCCCCTCAACCGAACGCTAAACCCTTAAATTGTTTGATGCAAGCAGCCAAACATGAAATGAGGGCGTGGAAGGTTAACCTTGGTTAAGAGGCAGGTCAATATTGGGGATATTGGAGGCATATTTGGATATTAAAGTGGTGTCGGAGGCCTCAGGGGTCCAGATACCCAAATATTGGGGTTTTAGGTCCCAGTATCATAGAAGGGAGCCACTTGAGCGTTAAGGGAGTATGGCGGACACCTGTTGCGATGCAATGATAACCCTTGAGGGTCCAATTACGGCAACAGCAAGGCTTTAGGGTACTTAAAGCCGCAATATATTTGGGCACTTGGACCTTTATGGGCTGATGGTGTAACACGTGCGTTGGGCTCGAAGGGGTTTCCATGTTCGTACTTCGAGGCCCGCCCAAAGACCTACCCTAAAGGGGTCCTTAAGGTTTAGGTTTCAGGGTAATTAATAGGGGTTGGGTTAGTATCCCCTATATAGTTACTTAGGATGCTTTGGGTACCTTTTTCAAACCCTAAGCCTTTTATCAACCCCAGAACCTTAAGCCCTATACCCTAGACTATATACCCTGCGTACCCGAAGCCCGTTGTCGAATCTCCATGCTGCTGCGGTTCCTGGACATTGCCCTAAGGGTCGAAGTATTTCATAACCATATAGTAAACCCCGAGTATTCAAACATTGGAAACCCGGACCATTCGGGTTAGGGTTAGATCCCCATGACCACGAAACCTCAACTCCCAAACCCCAAACCTTATGTAAACCCCTAGAGCCCCAAAACCGCAACCCGCAAAACCCTGAAGCATTCGCTCCGTCGAATCCCGCAGGTGCTCCCCAGCGTTGGCGAGCTACTGTCGTATTACGACGATGACGACGATGGCGTGTGCGTTAGCGCGGTTCCCAGAGGGCTCAAGGTTTTCTACTATTTGCTTGAGAACCCTGAAAAATGAAAAATAACAATCCTTATACGTACCCTTATAAGGAAATAGAAAATAATAATCCCTATATTATCCTTATAAGGAAGAATATCTATTATATTACCCTTATAAGGAAGATGTGTTTTTATTTGTGGGGTGGTTCTGAAGCAAATAGTAGTTTTTGTGTACACGGCTTAGGGTGGCTTCCAGACCCTAGAGGTGCAAGTACACAAGGACGTGTTTTTTCTAGGTACCAAAAACCATTCAGAGTCTAGCATTTGTTGTTGGTACCCGAAACTAATCTCTTGGATACATGAACACAGTCGAAATGGTTCAAGGTTTGGTGTTTAGGAGTTTTGATTTTGAGTTTGGGGGTTAGGGTATTTGCTTGGGATTTAAAGCGGTGAGGGCAGACTGAGCTTGCAAGCAGACTTCTATAAGCCAATCACCTTAAATCCTAATCCCGTTAGACTAAATCCCCTAGTGTTAAACATGGTCCCGTATATAAGGTCTCTCATGGGGGAATATGTTAGATGGACCCCCCACCTGTAATAGTGACTATTATGGATGATAAAGATTATATCAGGGTTCTCTTATATTCCGTTTATACCACTATTACAGGGTGGGGGGCCCTCCTAAGGAATATGTACTATTGGGGGTGAGGGGTGTGGGGGGTGGGTGTGTACTTATTTGCAGTATGAATCCTAGGGCAAAAAGGTCAAGGTAGGTAATACTCATAGAGTAACACTTACAGACTTTGGGGCCCAATGTGGCTTTAGGATTTTAGGGTTTAGGGTTGATAGATTTTGAGCCCCACCATAAACCCTAAACCCCCAAACCCTGAACGAAACTGAGTCTAAACTCCTTAGAGGGGTTTATATGGGGGATTACATACAGGATTACTATAGGGGTTATTGCGGTGAATACTTCGAGTTTAGCTTCTAAGCGTTTCTTAATTGACCTAGCCTAGAGGTCCAGGTGCTCAATGATCTGGCCACTTGGGTTTTTTTTGCTAGATTAATAGTCGCAATTATTGTAGTTAAGGCCCTAAACCCTAAACCCCAACGTTTCTTGGGAAGCGTATGGTTGTGGATTAGATGGACTGGGAAACTCAGGGGGAAAGAAGCGCATATTTCTCCACCTTCTTGCAGCGAAGGGCTACATATGCTGGCCTTGAAGCCTAAGCCCCGAAGCTTAAACCTTAAACTCAAAACCCAAAGTTTAAGGAAGCAACTTTCTCAAAGTGCTCTTTGACCTGCATGCCAACATCAATCTTAAACAGAAACGCTGTCTTTACACAACATAACATTAGGTTGCTGCTGAGAAACCTGATGTAATGCACGTTTATACCATAGTATATGGTTCCTTATCATGGCAACTGAAGTTGATAATTGTCAAAAACAGCCGGGGCCCCCGATGCAGTCCCCCAAACAATATTCTTCTGATGATAGGACACCCCAAAAGAGGACCCTTTATTTTGGACAACCCCTAGCACGTCAACCCTAAACCCTATGTATACCTATACAACCCTACACAAGTACCCCCTTATATGCCTCAAGTAGCAGCAACCCAGAACAATGGCGCTCAGAACGTTCCAGGCACTAAACCCTAAACTGCGTGGTCTAGGGCTTAGGGTTCAGGGCTGATTCAAGCTTCGGGGTTAAGCCTTAGGTTTAGGGCTTAGGGTTTTGGGTTCAGGGATTGGGGTTTAGAGTTAGGCTTAAGGCCCCCTAATCTCTCAACATAGTTGATTGCACTTGCAACTCTACTTCTGACCTAATTATTAGCCCAGTAAGTCCAGTAATACGGTCATAATTGGATGATATCTACGGATACTGTTCGGCTGTAATTCACCGAAACTCCCAAGTACCGCAGACGTGCATAGTAGAGAGCCTGTAGGAAGTATTATGGGGGACTATGTACTAGCTCTACTATAGAGATCTATTCTCGCATTCATTTTCAAGAACCGGGTAGATTGGCGTCAGGCACCTTGGGCGTTGATCTCCCAGGTGAAGCTCGCACTCAATAAGATGGGTATACTAGGAACATACACGGACGCCGAATATGTTTTGTTTTGTTTCGCCAATAATGAGAGCTGCTTGTGTATATATATATGAGAACATTAATCATTAGGACGCTTGATTTCCAAAACACCGCTAAACCCTAAACTCGTAATTCACGCGTGTTTAACATCCAGCACAAGCTTTGTTTGGCAGATGAGGGTTCTAAGGATCAGAGAAAAGCTTCCAAATTCTCCACTTACAATTACCTTCCCTCTTCCTGAGATGATGCACGCCCTCCCTGAGAATCCTAAGAGTTCAAGAGATTCCCATGAGATTATAGTAGTATGCAATGGGAGTATTGAAGTTCATTGGTGGGGTGTTTAATATTCAGGGGATGGGATAGTCACTACCAAAATCCTCAGTACCAACTCATTGGATACTTAGATTACTTAGACTGCAGCTCCAACCCAAGTGCCCAAACCTCAGCCCTTAACCATTACGCCCACTCACCCCACAAAACCAAGAAATCCAAGCGAAAGAGTACACCCAATAAACCTTAAACTCCAAACTTGAAAGCGTAATCCCCCAGGCCCTAAACTCTAAACTCTCACTAGCCCCGAAACCCCAAAACCCTGATCTGCAAACCCTCAAGCCTAAACCCTACCTTCTGCAGCCTACACACCTCACACAATGATTCTTGTACCTACCATGTTAATATCTCCGTTGTTTTAGGAATGTCTCGCGTATGCTAGGTAAACTCCAAACCCTAAATCCTTAAACCCCTAAACCCCTGGGCCGAAACACTAGGCCCTAAACCCTAAACCCTACACACCCTACACCCCTAAACCCTAAGCCCTAAAACCCTAAACCCCAAACCCTAAAACCCACCAAGTGCTTTAGGATGGTGTGTGGACTTGCGGCGGATGGCCTCGCAATACCGCCGGGAGCCCAAAATACTGCCAAACCCTAGAAGCCCAGGTACCCATATAGTAGGTCCTTGGGTTATAGATAGTATAAATTTATATAGGGACTTAAGGACAGGAACCCAATATATAGGTATCTGGGCTTCTAGGGAAAGGTTTGGGTTTGAGGTTTTAGGGTTTGGGCTTAGGGTATAGGATTTAGTGGTTTAGGGATTTACCCAAAATTCGGTCGGGGGGGCTACACAGGAAGATACAGGGTATATAGCGGGATTTATAGGGTTTAGGATTTTCGGTTTTGGTGTTTAGGGATTAGGATTTGGGGTTTAGGCATCGGGGTTGAGGCCCCAAGGTTCCATGTACCCAATACATGTTTACTTGGGCTTTGTGTAGGGTTTGGGGTTTGTACATGGGATGTGCGTAGTAGTCATTCTAGTTCGGGGTTTTGGGCTTGGACCCTCAGGATTATTAGGGTTTACAGATTCGGCTTGGTTCCCCGACCAACCCTAAACCCTAAATCCATCTAAACCCTAAACCCTAAAACTCTAAACCCCTAAACCCCTAAACCCTAAAACCCTACACCCTAAACCCCTTGTCTGACCACCCCCCAGGTTACCTCTTAACGAAGCTAATTTAGGACAATGAACCCAGACCCATGATTAACAAACCCCCTCCCCTTAATAGGGATTATCATAGGGATCCTCATATTTAGGTCCTTAAAACCAGGGAGGTTTATTACTCATGGGTCTACATTAACCCCTAAACCCTAAGCCCTTAACCCTTAACCCTAAACAGTGGTTTCCATTTCCTTCTTCATTATCCCTAGATAACCCCAATATTACATTACCCGAATAATCATGGGTCTACATCAGGATTAACCTGTTCTGCTTTTCAGTTCCAGGCTATGGCACATCGCGCCGCTTCACAGTGAATTTGCCAGGCTCAGCTGAGGAGGCTCAGGGTTCAGGGTTTAGGCTTTAGGCTTTAGGCTTTAGGGTTTGGAGGTTTGCGGCTTAGGATTCGCGCCTGAGATTTTAGGATTTCGGTCATTTCTTGCAAGTGGGCTCCACGCAGAATTTCCGAGTCCGTCCTGGCCATCTAGTACGTAGCCACGCATAGCTTAGGTTTATTTGGAATTCTGCTATGTTCCAGACATGCTACAGGTGTGCTTGTCCTTTTCTGGATCAACTTCAGCTTCCGTGACACGTGTTTAAACCCTGAACCCTAAACCCTATGTCTATAATCTCCATACATACCCCTATATTACCCTAAACCCCATATATACCCTAAACCCTGAACCCCAAACCCAAACCGCGATTAAAGGCCAGTTGCAGCCTATCAGCCGGCACCTTGTTTGATAGCTCTGCTCCTGCTGCCGAAGTCACTGCCATCCCGGATACCTCAAATCAATCGCAATCATACTGCTAGGGTTGAGGGTTTGATGGTTTAACGGTTTAAGGGCTGTGTTCTTGAAAAAGGTACGATGGTAACAATATTGAGACTAACCAAGATGCTGATAATGATAAGACTGAGACCAGCAATGATATGCTGAAGCCCATGACCTGGGGCCCTGCGACACTCACGGTATAGTAGCGGACCTTGTGCCTCAAAACCTTAACCTAGTGTGTATATGCATACATGGGAGTTTCACCCCAAATACTCCGTGGGTCTGTCGTACACCTCTTGGGTCGAAATAACCTTAACGTTCAAACCCTCAACCCTAAGGTCATCATGTATCCCGTATCCCAATGTCTGTCCATATCCTGTAGGGTTTTGCACTACTTAGGATCCTGAATGTGCTGTACTTCTTAGGTTATATGGCATATAGGGTGGGCCAGGTTGCCTCCGCACACCGCATATTGTATCCCAATCTGTCCCTGGATGCCCCTACATACGCTTTAAGGACAGAATCCTCTATGACCCCAAGAATGCCATACTACCACAGTCCCAAGGGCTCAGCTATGCAAGGCCAGGATGCTGCCTTAAAACCCTAAGGCCTATACCATCTCATGTGAACCCTTCTTTAGGGTTTAGGGTTTAGGGTTTAGGGCTATCTCATCTGAACCCCTCTTGAAAGGGTGAGAGACTCCGTAATTAGGCGCTCAGACATCCCGGTTATTCCTAAAGTCTATAGCCCTTGATCCTAACCCTACATCCTAAGCCCTGAATCGTGACCTACGTACCCAAAATCATAAGTTTAGGCTTGAGGTGTTTGGCCTACACCTCCAAAGCAAGGTCGTTTATCGAAGGCTACCCAGAACCAGAACATTGGGTTTAGGGTATTTAGGTTCAAGTGTTTGGGTTTCAGGGCTTTGTGTTTGAATGCCTACCGTCCACAAACTAACATACGATGCGAAAAGAGGCACTTACCAAGACCACTCTGTAAGAAACTAACAGGGGCTACTTGGGATTTTATGCCACATTACCCCGGAGGAACCTAAGCCCCAACCCTAAACCCCGGCCCTAGAACTATATTATGCCTAAACCCCCCCTAAACCCTAAACATGGCTCTATGGAAGATGAAGGCTTACACAGCCCGCTTCAGGTTCCCTTCGTGGTTTTCTTCAATCCTGCAGCCACGGCAGACGAGGCTCGATCTCCGCAAAGGAACCCATTGCTGGGTTTCCCCTGTAGAAACCCCAGAAAGGGTTTGTTTAGGGTTCGGGGTTTAGGGTTTAAGTGTTTAGGGTTTAAGGTGTTCGATTATAGTTTGCTTGGTATAAGGCACGTAATGCTGTTGCAGTTCTCCTCAATCGTTCTGGTTTTCAGGCACATATACGGCGTGGCCCGTATCAGGAGACCATCTTATGTACAGCATATTAATTCATATCACTGCGACCTAATTCACGCCTGTACCCCTCAACCCAAATTTCCATACCTTGTCCCTACACCAAATGGCAAGCTGTCTTAGACCCCTTGACCCTAATGGGCTGAGCACCCAAACATTCAGTTTTAGGTATCACAACCAAGTTGGTTCATAGCATTTGGAACCTGAAGGCTAACTATTGGGTACTTGGACCCTGGGTCCTGGAACTTGTACCTATACCCTGCAACCCTAATCCCTAGCGTACTCTAAACCCTAAACTGTGCTCCGTGTTAACCAAACAAGCCGCTCCATCTGGTTTCCTCTTAAGGAATTTAAACTACGGTTCTAGAGTTCGGGGTTTAGGGTTTAAGCTTCTATACTACTATAGGGACCTCCAGAATGAACCTAAATTTTGGGTTGCTACAAGCCTAATAACAACCAAAATATTGTTTCTAGTAGGATTCTCAGGCCGGTTGACGTAGGAGAAGGGGAACCCCATTGGGTTTAGGGTTTAGGGTTTAGGGACGCAGAAATATGACACCCTAACCCTATACCCATCAGAAGGTAACTTAAACCTTGGATCCTGGACTCGAAACCCTAACCCCCATATATCCATATTGATATAACTTTACTCAAGCTTCTTAAGAGCTTTCCAGTAAAGGTGTCGTCCATGTTCTTGCGCATCATCCCGACATTGAAGCGATGCCCAGTATCCAAAAAATAAACTGGGATTTAGGTCCCAAAATCAGAGTCTAGGGATTAGCGTTTAGGGATTAAGGTTTAGTGGTTAGGGTTTAGGATTTAACCCTAAACCCTATGTCCCAAAACAAAAGTAGAGCTGCTTCGCTAACTGAAGCCCATATGAGCTATAGTCTAAACTCCTTAGAGGGGGATATATAGGGATTCTATAGGGAACTACTATGGGGCTCATTAAGGGGGATACTAGGAGTCTAGACTATAGCCCATATCTTTGGGTGCCTGGATCTCGTTGGAGACATTGGAGTTCTGAACCGTTTAGGGCTAAATGGAAAACACCGCGCCCCCACTCCTTAATTTGTTTAGCCCTAACCCCCGACCCCTAAACCCTGAATTCTAAAGCGCATCTTCAAACCCTGAAATATAAATAGCTTAACCCCCTAGGCCTGCGTCTCAGTCCCTGGAGCAAGTTCCCAGCCCTTTAGGATTTGGGTGTTTCAGGGTTTAGGGTTTGGGGGGTTAAGGGTTTAGGGTCTAGGGGGTGTGTCGCCGATGGTTGGCATGGCAAAACCCAAGTTACAATCACATGATACCCAGAGCCTCTTCTCATGACTACTAGATGGTAGTTTCCCAAAATAAGGGGATCCCAATATAGACCCCAAAATACTAGAGAAACCCCCAAAAAGGGACCCCTAATTTTTGGGAACCCCCAGATAGGACATGAGTATCTCGGAGTAGACCAACTCATAGGCCCAGGGGACTCAGTAGGTAGGTTGTAACTGTGCTTAGAGAGTTACTGGTAGTTGGGTTGGCCTGCTTGTAATCCCATTTAAAACCTACTAAGTCCTCTAAGGCCTCATCCATTAAACTTTAGACCGTATATATCAGGGTTAGAATTTTAGGGCGTAGGGTCCAGGGTATGCCCCTTTCAGAGCCTATGAAGCACCTCGGTTGACAAAAGCTTGCTAACACGGTACTATAGGGGCCTATGCAATGACCAATACAAGGGTTCTACATTTCTTGTGTGTTTGTGGTATAGGGTACCTCAAATGGACCTCAACATGACAGTGGAAAATATTCAGTCCCCTGTAATAGGCAACGCCGGTCTGTTTGGCACCTCTCAAACCCAAATCCTGAAACTCTATAGCCTACAGGCATTAAGCCTGGACGAAAGCTTGCTAACCACTTCCCCCCTTACAATGGATAATCCTGTTTACGTATACCCCATACAAACCCAGTTTCCAAAACATCGAGGTAATATCCCTAGACCTGAAAAACTGAAACCCCAAACCCCAAACTCTATGTATACACATAGAATCCATTTCAACCCCCCTCTCTCTCTATATATGTATATATAGATGTATACATATATAAATATAAAGATATATCTAAACCCTAAACCCTGTATGTATATATATATATATCTATACAGGTATATTTATGTACAGAATCCCCCTTTAAAGGGACCGTGCAGGCAACGCCTGTCTTTGTGGCAAACAATTTGAAGGCGACGCTGCAGGCCTACCATTGGCTTGCCAGTTACTACCCTAAGGGGCCATGTACGCAACAGGTGGGTCACTTCCAAGGAACTTAGATGTACATATATATATATATACGTGTATATACATACATATATATATATATGCATATAGGGCTGCATTTTTCAGGGTATATAAGCCCGGAACCCTAAGCCCTAAACCGTATACAGATTTGGGGAATATTCTTACGTCTATTTAGCCGAGGATAACGGAATGGAAAAACAAGATTGAAGCTGCTAGGTTGGAGATTACACTTTAGAACCCATGTACCCAGTTGGGTTTGGGGTCTAGGGTTTTGAATAGTTTTGCTAGTAATTTGTAGTATAGGTTTTGTAGAAGTATATGATGGTTGAGTAGTTGAGCCTTGAAGATTAGTAGGGAACATAAGGGAGTTTCTGTCGAGGGCACTTGAAGATTTACAAGGGTGTCACGGTTTCGGGTTGGTTTTGTATCAGGGACTTGTGCATCAAATGGAATAGCTGATGGACCATGCCAGGGTAGCAAGGGGGTTTCAAGGATGTATTGGTTGGGTACTGCCCCCACTCATCAACAGTTGGATAATAATTTGAAATAAATTATATAGACCCCTTAATATGACCACTATTAGAGACCGTTAAGGACCCAATGTGAAGGGTTGGCTTGCAGGTTGTCAGTGAATAGGGGCATGGAAAAGAACATGACAAGTATTGTTTGGGCTCGAGGGTCTAGGCAGTGGACAAGACAACAGAAACTATGAAATCAGGCTCCGTTCTATCGGAGCTACTATGGTGAGCCATTCTTCCATTCCCCAATAACAACCAGTATATACGTTGGCAGGGACACTGCTCAGAGACTTGGAGGCTTAATCCCCTCCCCTAATACTCCCCACTTTTTCCGGGAATGCTAAATACTCTCCATAATTGTATCTTGATAAGATCTAGGACGTGTGTAATATTAGGTGGGTTGGGGGCTTTCATATTGACAGGGGAAGGGTTTACTTGTGGATGCCGTGTAAGTTAGCACCGTACTTATGACATATAATCCACTTATGAGCCCCCACCCAAGTCCATGAATATGATTACATCAGTTATGATTGGGTTACAGTTACTCATGAATGCCAGATGTGGTTCAGGGCAATCACAATGAGAATCCTTAACAGACAGAGCTACCTGGTAACAAGTGGGTTCTCTCGGCCAAGGCACTTCGAACTGTTTTGGGCGTTCTTGGGCTTTGCCAGCACCTAGTGGGATCTCGCTATGCGGTCAACCCTAAACCCTGAACCGCGTCGAAATCTTCTGAATAAATAGAAGACTCGTGCTTCTCCACCAAAGCAATGGGCCGAAATTCCATTGCCTCAGTCACTTATACGAGTTAGTCAAGAGGTGTTTGGCAGCCCTTACAGATGACCCTGAATGCCAAATCTTACTGGTGATGATCATAACGTTGCAGCAAGTACAATAGCAAGGTCGCCGGAAGTGGTTCATATTTTCCTCCAACAGTACTCTGGGTTGCCGTTAAGGAAATTGACATGAGTTGCCACATCTCGGATACAAAGTCAAGACTATGGTTCGACTCTAGTGATAACTTAGTTTCTGTTTGTCTTCTGCAGCAACCCTGTAGGCATCCTCGTCCCCAAAGGGTCCTAAGTATCTATACGGTACAAAGTCGGGCTTTAATACTATGAGCTAGAAATATCGTTTGGGTTAGTACCCCTATATGATATAGATACTTGGGATCCCTCTGGGAGGGTTGAACCCTAAACTCCTAAACCCTAAATCCTAAATCCCTAAACCTTAAATCCTCAACCCTAAGCCCTAAATCCCTAAACCCTAAGCCCAAAGTCTCTAAACCCCAAATCCTCAACCCTAAGCCCCAAAACCTTAAATCCTAAATCCCTGAACCCTAAATCCTCAACCCTAAACCCTAAATCCCCAAAGATCCACTGCCAGGTCAAGTGCACGGACCCTTCGCTTGTCGCCATGCTCCTGGACGTCCAATTTGATGTTGAAGGACTCCACGGCAGCCGCCTATCCAAGGCATGGGACCTGTGGTTTAAGGATTTAAGATTTAGAGTTGAGGATTTAGGGTTTAGGGGTTTAGGCTTTACGGATTTAGGGTTTAGGGATTTGGGGTTTAGAGATTTAGGGTTTAGGGACTTGGAGTTTAGGGTTTAGGGTTTGGGGTTGAGGATGTAGGGTTGAGAGATTTAGGGTTTAGTGATTTAGGGTTTAGGATTTAGGGTTTGGGGTTGGCAGGTAGCCCAAAGGGCCCAAATACCATTCACATACGTACCGGTTCGTAGTAGGGAGTAAGCCAACTGGTATAGTATATAGATATTATTTAGGGATTATATTTCCATATTCCCTACGAAGAACTAGTAAGGGGAATGGAGAATCAAGTGGAAAGGAACATGGAATATGACCTGGAATCGAGGGTGTGAGTACTTCTAGCTTTCGGGATGTACCCGAAGGGTCCAAGTACAGAATCAACCCTAAACCCTAAACCCTAAACCATAGTTACTTGATTTTGGGCATGGTGATTGAGTACTTGGACTCCTGGCATAGGTGCTTGCAGGATTAGGGTTTAGGGTTTAGGGTATTTGTTTTCTGTACTTCATGCTGTAGTAAGTCTCTGGAGGATTATGAGACTTTCTGGTGGGGAGTAGGGAAGATGAGCTATAGTCTACAGTCCTTGAAGGGGTTATATATCGGATTTATAGGCGAGCATTATAGGGCTTAATAAGAGGGCTGCTAGGAGTTCGGGCTGCAGCTGATATGGAAATATAATCCCTATAGAATGGATTCCCTCATTCCTCACTGATCCCCAGTATGTAAATCCAATAATTCAAATCTTGGAGCTCCTCGGGTTTTCGGGGCTTAGGGCTTGATTAGGTTGGGTTTAGGGTTTCGGGATCAGGGTGTTGGGGTGTACGGCTTGGGGGCATTATCATCCAAACCGGCCCACGGGGGGATTTTCAGGGAGGAGGGGCCTCCACGCAGTCAGGGGTTTAGGGTTTAGGGTTTTGGGTCTAGGTGCTTTGTTGCGGCGTTAGTGGTGGTCCAAGCCTAAACCCTAAACAACAGTTTAGGTTTAAGGGTTTGGGCCCATGTTGCCCTAGAAAAAGCTTGCCCCAGCTTTGCTAACAGCACTCAAGCAAAGAAACATATGAAAAGTAGTCAAAGTTCCGTTCATGGTCCCTTTTTTAGCTTCCCATCATATTACATATTGCACGGCAAATTGGATATATGGCATGCTATATGATGTCTCCGCATAGGACCGAAGTACGTAACAGTCATCTACCTACCTAAAAACTTTCACTGTAATTACCTACACCCTAAAACGCTAAACCAATCATCAAATACTTGGATGCGTAGGGACGGTTTTCAGACGTTTCCATGTGATTCTTGCAGGCCCACAATTTTCGCATCGAACCGCTTTGCCACGCCCAGGCCATACTTGTCTTTGGGGGCTGTTTAGGGTTTTGGGCTCAAGGTGGTTTAGGATTCAAGGGTTTAGGGTTTAGGGTTCAATGGTGAGGAGTTTAAGGTTTTAGGGTTTAGGGTTCCTGGGTTTAGGGTTCAAGGTTTAGGGTTTAAGGGTTTAGGGTTTTAGGGTTTACAGTTCAAGGGTTTAGGGTTCAAGGGTTCAAGGGTTTAGGGTTCAGAGTTCAGTCTGTTACAGCTTAGGGTATGAGGGCTTAGGGGGACTATTGGGAATACATATCGTATAAGGAGATCTTGATCATAAAAAGGGGTTCTGGCCAGCTTGCGATTTTGGGGCATTTTGGGAACAGCCTAAACCCTAAACCCTGAACCCGTATTTTCAACAAGTACCATCTAGGGTTTAGTTTGGGTCTATAGACCCTCAGTCTATGGGTCTATGCTTGGAGGTTGTGGGTTCAGGGTAAGTGTATGCTTCAGAGCTGGAAGATTCCGGGTTCCAGGTTGAAAGCTGAGTTCAGGATCTTGGCTTGAAGATTTAAGGTTTAGGATTTAGGGTTTACGGCTTGGTGTCTGTTAGTTTAAGGTTTGGGGGGTTTGGGGACGAGGCACACGGGCTGAGGTGTTTAGCTTGCAAGGTGTGTGTCTTCGGGTTGAGGGTTTCAGGATCCGCGATGCAAGGTTGTAGGATTTATTCACTGAAGCCCTAAACCCCCTATCCCTAAACCCTAAACCTGGGACCCGAAACCCTAAGCCATGTGCATAAGCCGTGGGATTTATGGTGTGACTGCACTGTTGACTAAAGTGATTATTGACCGGAATCTGATATATATATATATATGTATATGTATGTATATACTTATATACCATTGTCCATTACAATCACAATTGCTGGGTGGGGGGTCCACCTTAACTATAACTCTATTACATGTACCCTAAACCCTAAACCCCCACCCCCCCCCACCCCCCCAAAGTGCTACCTCCTAAGTTTTCCGGGCCCAAACCTTCCTACACCCTGAAGTTTAGGGCTTAGGGTTTACAGGGCTTAGGGTTTAGGGCTGAGGCAACCCTGAAATCCTTAAACTCCAAACCCTAAACCCTACCCTGAAATAATTAAACTCCAAAACCTCAAAGTGTAGAACTCGGCTCTGGCCCCAGGAGCCATCCACACCCAGGGTTTAAGGACCCAGCACCTTCCCGTAGAGGCACCGGACGCAGCACTGAAGACACCATGACGGTTGGAGTAAAGTGTAGGGATTAGGGGTTAGGGGTTAGGGCTTTGGATTACCCTAAACCCTGAAATCTGGGGCTTAGGGAACCCTAACACTGGAACACCCTAGAACCGATAACCCTAAACCCTTTGCACTTCCCCAAGCACCACCAAGCTAACATGACAGGCCCAAAGCGATCACAAACCTCAAATCTTTTCACCCTAACCATAAATCCTGAGCCCCTAGACCCTATACACCCTAAACCCTATACCCTAAACCCTAATCCCTAAGCCCTAGACCCTAAATCTCAGCACGAAACCCCTTCCGCACGTTTAGGCTGGTTCTTGGCAGCTCATCGGCTGCCGCGAGGCTTCAGCAACCTCTCTTTGGGCTCAGAGGAGGGTTTTTCGGGCTCTACGGAGAGATATGGGGGGTTTCCCAAAATTAGAGGTACGCTTTTAGGGGGTCCCCATAATAAGGACTATAGTATTTTGGGGTCTATATTGGGGTCCCTGTATTTTGGGAAACTACCATATATAAAGATTCGGATAAGGGCTTAGGGTTTTCCATATCATTTGTTGGGTGTATGGCTTTAGGTTTAGCTTCAGCGTTTTTGGTCTAGGGCTAGGTTTGGGTGTTTTGCCTTCTGGGCCTATAGGGTTTAGGGGTTTAGGGTTTAGGGTTTCGGCTCTTGGGATTATTGTTCAGGGTTTGTTGCTCAGGAACTAGGGCGCATGGTTCAGGGTTCAGGGCTTGAGGCTTAGGGTCTAACATCTTGGACTAGGCGTTACATTGGTATCGGCACAACAAGAACAGGGTCAAGGGGTTAAGGTTTACGGTTTAAGGCTTAGGGTCTGAGATTGAGGGCCTTGCGCCCTTGAGTTTAGGCTCCAGTGTTTACGGTTTTCGGCTTAGGGTTTAGCAGTGGCTAGGGGTCCATGGTTTTAAGCTCCAGGTACTTAAGATGACAGTATACAGCACCAAAAGCCCTAAGAGCTCAAGACCCTAATCATCATATGTAGTAAGTTGTGATTACGAGGTGTTTTTTGGGCAACTGTATATGAGCTGGAACTAGAGCCCTTCAGGTAATTGTGGTTAATAGACAATTGACACGAGTTTCCGGATGTACCAGATCGTGGGAAACGATAACAGTAATAAAAGCGTCAGCGCAGCCAAGTTTGTTCTTCGAGGAGAAACCGGTAAGAATAAACAAAGGATAGCTGAAGGCCTTTTGGATGCCTTCGACCCCCTGCAAACCCCTCAAAAGACCTACTACCCCAAACCCTATATGGGGGATTGTCAAAATTATGGTCCCTTTTGGGTCCCCTAAATTAGGCCCCGTATTATAATAGGGACCCAAAAAGGGACCATAATTTTGACAATTCCCCATATATAAACCCTAAACCTAGAGGCCCCCGAAAGCCCCGTAGAGGCCTCCTGAAGGCCCGTGGAGGCAAGGCTCAGGCGCCCTTCACGTCCTGAAGCCCGAAAGGCCAAAAGAGGGTTTAGGGTTTGAGGTTCAGGGTTTAGGGTTCAGGGTTTAGGGTTTAAGGTTTAGGGTTTAGGGGGTTTAGGGCTTCATACTTGAAACTGCTTAAACCCCAAGACCCTGTGTCCTGGACAAGTAAGGCAGGCTTTTGTTCTGGCTTTTTTGGTGAATGTGTATGGGGTTGCTTAGGGATATTGGTCAGTATATATGTTGCGGTGTCTGCTTGGGGGCACAGAAGAACCTGAAACCCTAAACCGAAACACCATAGACAGGGGTGCCCTAGAAAGGGGCCCGTGGCTTGACAAATTGCCCTAACGGTTGTTGCCTAGTGCACGACCATAGGGTTTGCGGGTACATCATGCTACAACTTTATGAACTGCAGTCTAAACTCCTGAAAGGTTGGTTGTATAGAGGATGATATAGGGGACCATTGTATGGCCTATTGCGGGGGATACTGCAAGTTTAGACTGCAGCTCAAATAGGGCTAGAAGATGCTAGAAGCCCAGTTACCTGTATAATGCGCTTCTGTCCGTACATCCTTATGTAGGGTTTAGGTTTATCCTTTGCAATATGTGCCTTATTAGAGGACCCGTAATAATTAGTGGACATAGACTGTAAATTCCAGAGGGTCCATATATACAACTATTAGGGAATTAGCCCCAAAATACCATACTATAGAAGGAATTATGGGTCCCAATTTCCTAATGGTTGTATATGTGGACCCTCTGGGAATTCCATGCCTATACTTCTTAAAGCCTCGGCCCTATCACCGACATCCCAAACAAGACACCCTCAGCCCTAAATTCGGGGGAAAAAAAAATCTGCAGGGATCAAATGGTGGTTTCCCAAAATTAGGGGTACCCTTTTTGGGGGTCTCCATAATAAGGCATTTAGTATATTGGGGTCTATATTGGGGTCTCCTCATTTTGGGAAACTACCAAATAGCCTAACTCAGGTGATTTTGATACTTGGGGCCTTAGGCTCAGCCTTCAGCCTTACAACCTTCAACCCTAAACCCTAGATCCAGAAGCCTGAATTCTCTAATTATCCTACGTCCTAGTTCCTAGTGTCCTAGATCTCAACCCCTAAACCCTAAACCCTAAGCCTACCTTACTGAGCACCGGAAGGCGACGGTGCGTTTGGATCTCCGTCCAGCCAAGCGTTAGTGCGTTGGGCTTATGCAAGTCATAGTCTACACTCCTTAAAGGGGTTACAGGGTTCAGGGTCTAAGCTCCTTAAAGGGGGCTATATAGGGGCTATTAGGCGGGATACGCGGAGTTTAGGCATCGCTTATCTAAGTCTTTATCTTAGGGTTTCGGCAGGGTTTGGGGTCTTAAGGCATAGCTCAGCAGTTCCCCCATGTTGGGGAACGTTTCCTATTTAGTTACAGGAACCTAGTATCTCAGGCGATTATTCAACTGATCGACTTCGACAGGCTGCCAAGCTCTACGTGCGTATTGTGTTTTTTTGGTTGAAGGTCCTTGAAGCAACAGTGTGTGTTAGGGAGTTTAGTAGGGAACAAGGGGCTACAGATGGGGGCTCCTAAGAATATGTGCTTTCCAGGATTCAGTTTAGGAGTTTCAGTTTCGCACTTGAATTTGATTTTGTTTGAGGCACAAGATCCCAGTGCCGGGCATACCTGGGGGCGAGGGTTTAGGGTTCGGGCTTAGGACTGAAGGTCTAGGATATTCCGGTGACCTAAAGAGCTTTTCTATCTTTATCCAGAAAGCTTGGCAGCCATCAGATGCGTTCTTTGCCCAAAACATGCCCCAAGGGCATGTTGCGGACAAGCGGTAAACCTCGGGAACCAGGGAAACGAAGCCAAGCATGAGGTTTTATATGTCTACATCCCTATACGTGGCATGCTAGGTTTCAAGGGTTCCAGGGTTGTACCCCTAAGGTCGTACCCCTAAAAGGTTTCCCCAATATGGCCGCAATATAGCCCTTAGATGTGCCAATGTAGTCCCCTAAGGTCCCTTAAAGCATGTATGTAGGTCAGGGAGCAGCGGCAGCATGTTGCTGGACGTATAAGCCCGGGAATCTTTGAAGATGGTACTGTGCCCTGACGGTCCAGCATACAATAGTCATATGAGCTAAGTTCTAAACTCCAAAACGGGGTGGTTTTATGGGGATTTGTGTAGGGACTATTACAACGGTTATTGAGGGGGATACTAAGAATTTAGACTGTAGCTCGTATACTTTTTGGGGCCCAACATACTAACGATGGTCCAAAATCAGAGGTACCGTTCTGGGGGTCCCTACAGGGAGGATTACGGGGTTTGTATTGGGGTACCTTTGTTTTGAGTGAACTACCGTTTTAGGTTTGGGGAATTACATGCCCTAAACCTTAAACCCTAAAGCCTAAACCCTAACCCCAAACCCTAAACCCTAATAAGACCTTTTGACCTTGGACCCTGAGGGTTGGGATTCCTATGCGCAGCGGGCTTTACGTACCCATACATCGTCTCTTTAAGGGTTTGGGGTTTGGGGTTGAAGTTTTCGGGTTTAGGGTGTGGGGTTTAGGGCTTGGGTTTTGGGATTTCCGGTCTAGAACTGTGAAGATCGTGTGTCTCTGGGTCCATCGGTTTGTGCACAGGTGCCCGCGGCAGAAGACATAGTGCTTGAAACTATGAAACTTGTCAGGTCGTCTCTCCCAGTCTGATGTCCCCACGCCAAAGTTCACATTGGCGTTTGGGTTTAGGGTCTCGGGATATTTCTCCAGTATAGCCGGCAATCAAATAGAAAGACCATGTGGAAAGTATTTCTCCAATAACGGAGAATCAATTTGACATGAACATGGCAAATATTTGAGAACTCTCACCCTAAACCCTAAACCCCTAAACCCTATACCCCCTATTTAGTGGTTTATGAGGCTTCTGGCATCCCAAACAGCAGGGTGTAAGTGGAGGTCTCAGATCCAGGAAAGACGGTCGCAGTAAGGTTTAGGGTTTAGGGTTTGCCGTCCTACAAAGCAAGCAGCCCAGTTTCCCTCATTGGTAGGTTCATGATGGTTCAGGGTTCAGAGTTTAGGATTTAGAGTTTTGAGTCCAGGCTTTAGGCTTTAAGGGTTTAGGATTTAGGGTTTAGGTTCCTAGGTTGCAGGTAGTACTTTCTAGCGTTCTAGGGATTTAGATCCTTGGTGTATTCCTACAGAGCCCAGAAAACCCTTATGCATGTAGTGCTACGGTTCGGGCTTGCTCTTAGGAACTGTGTTGCAGCGACAGAATTCTCGGGAGCCTCAAACTGTTGGATGTTTCCTACAGGATGGATCCACCTTATATACCCTCAGAACGCTGCAATCCACATGGCGGAGACCCCACACGGATTCCGCGATTGTCTAAAACCACCCACATAGCGCTTGTATTTGCTGTTGCTTCCCGCGGGAATCTGCTTTGGACAGCTATTGCTCAGAATGCTGATGCACTTTCTGCTCTGTTGTGTAGACACCCTAAACCCTAAATCCTGAGCCGCTGAGCTTCTAAAAGGGGAGCGGAGCTTTTCAAAACTCGGGCTAAACAAGGGCCGCTAGGAGTGTATGGAACTACGTGGCGGGGTTTGAGAGCTGCCGCGGGGAGTACACAGGGGCAGTTCTCAGAGAACTTTACATAGCTCTAATGAGTCGCAACTGGAGTTCTAACAGCTCTGAACTCGGCCTGTGCATGTTGCCTCTCTGACTATAATATCTGGGTTGGCCTTTGGGATACTTAGATATTTTCCCTCATTGGTTTCATAAGGGCCCTAAACACTATTTTTCAAAGGGTTCCAAAGGCTTTCCAAGATATAATCAAGGCATGAAAGGCATCTCGCCACACCCCAGAAAACAGTTGGAGGCCAATTCGGGTTAACCCAGACCCCTGATTGATAAACCCTCTCCCCTTTATAGGGATTATATTAGGGATCCTAATATTAAGGTCCTTAAAAGGAGGCGGGTTATTAATCTTGGGTCTACAGTATGAGGATCTGCCGACGTAAGCGTCAAATGCCTTGGTGCTCAAGGTTGGAACCCCAAATGCGGTCTGAGACGATCTGGAACTAGCATCATACCGTTTTTGGTATACATACATACATACATAC
>CAJNIZ010044999.1:591-11657 GCA_905231905.1 Symbiodinium pilosum
AGTATTCTAAAGTACAAAAAGATACCGAAAACATATAGAAACTTTAGTGCACCTCGGCTGCAGCTAATTCACGTTTTTTACTATTTTGGTTCTCACTTGCTCATTCTTTGCCTCATCCTTGGGAATCACGTTGGAGATTCATTCACCAGCTGCATTCATGTGCAGCTATCCCATCTTTAAGCGGGCTGGGGTAGTAACGTAGCTTCTGTGTGTGGCCATGAAGCGAGCTGCTGCTGTGGCAGGTTTCCTTGAAGTGGAGGGAGGCGTGTGCAAACTGCAGTTCACAAGCGTGAGAAATGTCACCACAGCTACCCCGCCATCTACTACGGGAAGTTCGTCTGTTTATGTGGGGCCCCCAAAGATTGAGAACATCCTAGCTCAGATCAGTTCTGGAGATGTGCGTGTGCACCCTACAAAGTCAAGCATAACAGCTCGACAGCTTCAGTGTCATGTGTGCTACCTTCAGAGATCGCTAGGCCTCCCTACGGGTGTGTCAGGCGGGTGGAACCCGCAAGCCCAAGAGATGTTTCAAAAGTGGTTGGTCGCAACGAAGAAGGGTGTAAAGTCTAGTGCACCAGCAGCAATCTCGGATGGCGCCGAACCCGTACGGAGTGATGAGTCTAACACACAACCCGAGAAGAAGCCCGACGCAAAGAAGCCCGACAGCTCCTCCAGCTCCAGTGACTCAGAGTCATCTTCGTCCTCTACTACGTCAAGTGGAGAGAGCCCCCCTAAGCCTAGGCCCAGCACACCCCAGGAAGAGCCTGAGATCACTCTGTTCGACAACGCCGCTTCCGAGAAGCCAACCTCTTCCGAGGAGCCAGTCTTTGAGAACCCCCCGTCGGATAGTGAGATGGACGCACAGGGTTTAATGACATGGCCGAGTGAGTGGTCCGATGCTCTCAATTCGTGCCTCCACCTGAAGGACTGTAGCGGCCAAGGTACAGCTCGCCGTGCAGTCGCGTTGGGGTTGCTGAAGCAAATTCACGTAGCTAAAGCGGCTTGGGATGCGGCCTAGATGGCAGGGCAGCACTCGCAGTCTTCCGTACTTCTACCACAACACCGTGCACTCAAGCAGAATTACGAAAATCAAAGTGAGTACCGGCGTGTATGCGCATACAATAACACCAAGAAGTGTTTATAAACACGGGCCCTGTTTATAAACATGCGCTTGCTGTTGCTCATATTATTACTGTTGTTGCCAAACCGTACGCGCGTTTTAGTACTCAGGAAAGTAGAGACAGGTCTCGCGTAGCAGTGTAGAAAGTCCCATCCGCTCAGTCGCCACGCAAACGGCAGTGATAACGGCCAAGTTTACCTACGTGAAGTACCACTCCTCGCTCATCCACAACATTAACGACATTGGAGAGCTCACCATGAAAGATCTCCCTCTCATTGATGCCCCAAACACCAAAGGCAAAAAGTTCAAGGAGTTCTTTCACTTGGTGGAGGGCGTATCTCCTGAGGATGCTGACCGCATCCGCGTGGCTATGAGCTCAGATCCGCCTTGTGTAGCCCAACTACCTGATGTAGTGCGGCCGCGAGACGCCCTTGGTGAGGCATGTGTTCTCCAGATAGCAATCTCACCAGATGGGAGTGGTACGTTCACGGTGCTCAAGTTCTTCCATTCCAGTGTCTTCGTTCCATTAGGGCTTGCCAAGGCTTTCTGTAATCAGAAGGTACAGCTTATCAACTACCAGGTAGCCAACAACAGTGACCTCGTGAAGTGTGCTTTCCTCTACATCCTTCAGCGTGTCCCCGGCGAACAGTGGTTGTCTCAATCCCTGATGGACAAGGTTTCCCCCAAAGTCTTGAAGAAGGATGATGCAGGAGATGGTAAGAACTGGGATCCTGATGAAGATGAACTCCGCAAGGGCATAGCGTACATAAACGAACATGCGCCATTGTCGAACACGAAAGATGAACAGTTTCTGTGGGGTCTACTGAACGTTCGAGACCGTGACTCTCCCATCTATTGTTGGCCTCACCACATCGTCAGCAAGGCGTGCGCCAACCGTGCGACCGGGAACTCCCAGTCGGACCCTGAATACTTTTTCCCGCTTTTACTTCACGACTTGAATCAAGACTTCCTAAAAAAAAATGGTCCCCATAGTACTGCCCACTATGACCAGCCATGGGCTCATCTTGCTAGGCCGAGCTGGGATTGGCAAAACGCCAACCGCCATTATCCTGGCCCTTGCAGTTGCCAGGCACATGGTGGTGTCTCGCGGTCTTGAAGGTCACATTCCTGGATGGAGACGTTCCAAACAGATCGATGGCTTCAGAGAGAGGCCTGGTGAATTGCACGTCCCCGTGCTCCTGGACGATCCTCTACTCAACTCGATGAACATGGAGGATCTCAAATCCTTCCTGGACGTGGCCGAGAACACGCTGGTTGACGCCCGTTACAGAGCTGCCAAGTTTGTTCGCAACCAATGCCGTATCTTGCTCAATAACGAATGGGGTAGTGAGAAGGAGCCCAAAATGCTTGCGGGTAACACCATTACATGGGACTCCTTCAAAGACATGTTCAGTCCTGCTGTCAACAATGCCTCGGAACCCCACATGATGGCCATCCTCAAGCGCTCCACCGTGGTGATTGCAGGCCACGTGAGAGTGGCTAGCGAGCTGCAGAGCCAGATCGTGCACCGCTTCGCGTCCACTACAATGCTAGATGATTGGCTCAAGGGAACCAACAAGGAATTCTACAATCTTTACAAAGAAGGTCAGCACGTCAAGCCGCCCAATTTTGAGCATGGTCTGGAGTCTGAAGCTTCTCTCGTGGGTGAGCTCCTGGCTACTCCCGCCGAGCAGGAGTACTTGCAGCGAGGTCGCACCCACGATAGATGGGCGGAAGAGTACGGCAACGACCCCGCACCGTCCAGTACCATTACGCCTCGAGTCACGTCAGCTTCCTCTATGGCGCACAGTCCCATCATCAACTCGCCGCCGCTGAAGCATCCCAGGACACAGGCTCCACTCGCAGACGCAGACGACGATGCTGATGAAGACGCTGCTCGTGACCTGCATGGTGACGCCTGAGCATAGGACCGGAGCTGACTTTTGATCTTTGTCAAAAGGTTTTGTCCAGTGTATACACTGAAGTTTCCACGCCACACTCGAAAAAGAGAATCATTCCGCGAGATCTGAAAAATACGCGCTCGTGTTACACGCAGTTCGTCTTGTGCGCAAGTCTGCTTGCTCCCTTCGCATGTATTGCCTTGCAGATACCCATCATCTTGGTTTCATTTTTTGCAGGCATACAGACTCTCTGTATAAGGGGTTTACAGGTGAGGCCCAGTATGCCCAAGCGGCCTGCATCATGCCTGGTGGAAGAGCGCGTCTTCCGAACTAACCTTCGTCAGTGCTCCTGCGGTGGCTCCATTTCCAAGGCCCACGAAGTGGATGCCACGCTGTATAACATGACCGGCTATGAGATTGTGAAGGTTCACACCTACCGCTGCACACGTTATGGTTGTCGTCGGACCTTTGGGCCAAATTTCCTATGGGGTGGTAGTGACAAGGTCAATACCGTCGGGCCAAAGGACTTGAAGAATCTGGAGGCCTTGTTCGTGAACACCAAGGTGTTCGTGAACACCAAGGTGGGCTTTGCCTTACCCTTCTTGCAGTACCACTCGCGTATGGAGTTCCGAGCCTTCTTATCCAGCAGGGCCATAGAAGACGTCTATCGCCACACATTTGGCGTCAAGCACGATGGAGATGCCAACAACCGCTGGCGTCTGGCCTACTCCTCCGCCATCATGTACTACATCACAATCCAGGAGCTGGCCCCTCTAGACCTTCATTTGAAGGTCGTTCTGGGTAATGAAGTGACGCCGGAAATTCTCGCCAAGTATGAGCAGCACGTGCTTCAGAACGTCCTTCCAACCAAGAAGAAGGCCAGTGTCAGCGAAGTCGTATGCGACGGCCACGCAAAAGTCCACATCAAATGCAGCAGCCCACACAGTCACGCCGGCCAGCCCCGTAAGGACGGAACTCCCAAGCCATACGGGCACGGCTGGTTTATGGTGGTGAACCCCGCGGATAAACGCATCCTCTGGGCTAAGCCAATGCAGAAGCCCGAAGGCAACGATATCCTCGACGAGGCCATCTCCGCCGTCATGCCGCTCTACAAAAACATGAATTGTGTGGTCGTCGACCGGGCTTGCTGCTTCCTCGCGCGCGCAGTGAAGTCGAAGCGCTTCAAGCAAGTGAAACATTGGATTGTGGATAAGTTTCACGCTTACTCTCACAGTAAGTCTTGCGTGTGTAACCCACTTCACCGTCCAAGCTTGGCCAGAAGGATCCGTAACACTAACACCAGTGCTGCGGAACAGGTTTTCAGTTGGTTCCGGGGGTTCGCGCGTATCCTCAACGAAGCTACACCGGAACGTCATGCCTTTAAGGTCCTTTACTACTGTACCCTGCGCAATCGCGCTGTTGAGCAGCGCAGGACCGGCTACTTGAATCAGTACGTTGGGCGTAGGAAGAAAAAGCAGAGCAAGCCGTACTCATGCGGAGAAGTTCGCAAGAAGCCAGCTTCGAAGCCAGCTTGCAAGAAGCCAGCATCAGCGATTGTTCGCCGATGATCCGAGAAGTTGGCTGGAAGCGGAAAAGCGTACATGTGCATGCATACAGACACGCAGAGCCCATGCCGGTTGATTTTTCCATTCATGTGGAGCATCCAGAGCCCATGCCGTTGATTATTCCGTTCATGTGGAGCATCCTATACTTCAAGCTTTTTCTCTATGTTTGCCACACCATGACAGCCAAGGTATCGATGACACATCCGGTATCTTGGATGAGACATATGTATATCTGTACGTATGCATAAAATACACTACTCCAAAAACCCCGGCCCCACAGCGCACGGCCCTCTAAATTCTACAGTTAAACCCTGAACCCTAAATTCTATAGTTCACTCCTAAACCCTAAAATCTACAGTAGTCTCCTGCTCCTTCATTCCCAATCCCTCCCAACTTACAGTAAGTCTCATATGAGCTATAGTCTAAACTCCTGAAGGGGGGGTTATATAGGGGATTTTACAGGGGACTACTATAGGGCTTGCTAAGGGGGATACTAGGAGTTTAGACTACAGCTCATATATACATATGAGCTATAGTCTACCAAACTCCTAGTATCCCCCTCAATAAGCCCTATAATAGTCCCCTATATAATCCCTTGCATAACCCCCTTGACGGAGTTTAGGGTATAGTGCATATATGGACTAATGAACTCAACTGATCTCTAAAGCACTGTCGACTTAAAGACCACCAGGCGGTCAGGGTGCTTCCACACAGGTTGAGACCCTAAACCCTAATCCCTAAACCCTAGATCCGGCGACTGGGCGGAAAGGTAGTGCAGCTCCTGCTGAACCTCAAGCGTGGGCATTTGAACTTGGTGTACAAATGTGGTTAGCCTCTTCGGATGGGAGAGCTGCCCCTTCTCAGATGACAGCCTGTCATCCGAGAAGATATGGCCAGGAGCCTGCTTCCGCAGCATGAAGGTTCCAAAAACCTCGCCATGGTATGCACGAGGCCGGGTGACAGCTGAGTCTTTCGAGCTGTTTGTCAACATGGTGGCTGCACAGCATGGGGGCTCGGCGGTGGGATTCCGTGCCGGCCGAGGTGTGTGCTGCTGCTGTTGTAATGGGCAACGAGACGCTGCAAAGTGTGCCAAATTGCAAGGATGCAGTGCAAAGGTTTCTTGACATTGAGTTGTGAGGGAAGGTTCGTTCGCATGCTGTGTTGTTTTAGCATTCTGAACCACGTCAACCGTACTGAATATTGGCCCGATAGCCTAAACCCTAAAGGCTCAACCCTGAACCCTATAGTCCCCCTAAGGAGATAGAATATGGCTTTGGGTGTATTATAATAAGAACCCCACATACCCCATAATCTATCTACTTAAGGGGGACTATAAATCTTAAATCTGTTGTAGTTTCCAAGGTTCTTTGCCATTCTGCTATAGGCTCCTGTACATGCCCAGCCCCAACGAATGTACAATGGGCCCGCAGATCAAGCTAATATTTAGAAGTATGGGCCCCTAATATCGGCCCTTAGGCCTTTAAAGGGGGATTCCAGCGACCCTTAAGGTACATGTAGTAGGTATATACGGATCACAGGGCTAATTGCCCATACTAGGGTCCATTGATTGCAGCCTTAGACACGTCCATCAGGCACAGGGAAAGGATTGAGGGTTTGGGCTTAGGAGGGTTCAGCGTGATGTTTAGGGTTTAGGATTCAGGGTTAAGGATTTTAGCGTTCAAGGTTAAGGGTCTAGTAGGGTTTAGGATTTCGGGTTAAGGGTTCCCTAAACCCTAAACCCTAAACCACAAACCCCTACACCCAAAACCCCTAAACCCTAAAACCCCTAAACCCCTAAACCCTAAACCCTAAAACCCTAAACCCTTTAGGGTTTAGGATTTAGGGTCTCCGGCTGGCTTTGGGCCAGGAGTTTTGGTTAATTTCACATGTCTATTTTTGCAGACCCAAACCACCCCCAAGTGAGTCATAGTCTAAAACTCTTTAAAGGAGGTTATAGTCCCCCTGGAGTAGATAGAGTATGGCTTTGGGTATGCTATAATAAGATCCCCATATACCCCATATTCTATCTACTTAGGGGGACTGTATATAGGGGATGATATAGGGTAACATTACGGGGCTTACTCAGGGGGATACTAGGAGTTTAGATTATAGCTGAAATCATCAACTTTACCCGTACTACAGAATCTAGTGGGCATGGGCTCCTTACCCGGGACTTTTTTGGGGAGTATACTAACTACAAGAGGGAACCCTATGTCCACTATTAAGGGTCCCTTAACAAGCCTAATACTGACAGCAGCTCACCTAACCCCAAACCCCTAAACCCTAAAACCCTAAATCCCTAAAACCCTAAACCCTAAACCCTTAAGCCGCCTAAACCCTTCGCACGCCAGGAGCGAGTCTTCCAAGAAGCTCAGAAATTTTTGATGGAGCCGGAGGTTTGGACGTATGGCTCTCCGGCTGGATCTGAAGGGGTTAGGGTTTAGGGGTTTAGGGTCTAGGGTTTAGGGTTTTCGGTGTGAGATGGAGAACACCCCTGTTGTCAAGTCTTTCATAACATACTTAGTCAGGGAAAGCACGTCTCTACTGGGAGGTTCAGGAGACTGAGTAAAGTTGTTTCTCATCTGGGCGTAATTGGAGCGGTTCGTGCCATCCACGAACTGAGCTGACTTAGGCTATCCCAATTTTGAGCCATTGTTTAGTATCCCCTTGAAAATCCCTATAATACTCCCCCATTCAATCCCCTTTTTAACCCACCTTTAAGGATGTTAGACTCTGGTTCTTCTGGGTTTTGCTGTACGTAACCGCCGTTGAAATGAGAGTAGCTACTACTCAAGGCCCAGCAACCTCCAAGGAGCGTCTCTTCTTGGAGGTCTTGTTGCACCGGCGATTTGGCCCTAAACCCCAAACCTTTCGGGCCCAAAGCCCGTGCAGCCGCAAAAACAACCCTAAACCTTAAACCCTATAAACCCTAAACCCTAAACCCCTAAACCTCCCAAAATCCAAAGTGCCAAGCCCGAGGCAAGGAGTCCCTACTTATGGTTATAGTGGGGTTACATTAGGGTTATATTGGTTTAGGGTTTAGGGTTTGGGGTTTAGGGTTTAGGGTCATATTGGGGTACTATTGGGATTATGTAGGGATAATGGAAAGGAAAATGGAAACTACTGTTTAGGGTTTAGGCTTTATAGTCCCCCTTGAGTAGACAGAATATGGGGTATATGGGGATCTTATTATAGTATATCCAAAGCCGTATTCTATCTACTTCAGGGGGACTATACGGTTTAGGGCTTACAGGCCTGAATTAGGCCTACACGCTGAACACACATAAGGCCTATAAAGTCTAGCCCTTCAAAGAATAGAAAAATAGACATTGAACCCCAAACACCAAAATAGGTCCGAAGCAACCAAACCCCAAACCCTAAACTGAACCCCAAGCACAGAGAATAGGCCCAGAGCAACCAAACCCTACACCCTCTCTGGGGTGGAGCTATAGGCCCCAGTATCGGCCCCTAATCCTGGAGTGCTTATAGTTTGAACCCTAAGTCTTCCCTTCTTTTCATCCAAGGCAGCTTCCTGGCCTATCAACGAAAGGCTTCGTCCTGAATCATCGTGGGAATTTCTTAGTGAAAGCGGGGGTACCCGTGAGAATCTATTGATAAAATGTGGCGAAGAGGGAGGCTTGCAGGAGGACCTTCAGTCATTATGTCGACCAGCACATCGATGATTCTAAGGAGCTTCGCTAGGGACATGAGGCAGGGGGTAGGGCTCAGGGTTTTACATTTTGCCTAGGGTCTTAAGGCTTCGAAAGGGTAGGGTGATGGGACTAGGCCCTAAACACTAAATCCTATAGTAGGGCAATGTAGTGGCCAGGGCTTCGCGGCTACAGTGCTTAGCCCCATACAGTAAGGCTTCATATTAGATATAGTTGAAACTCTTTAAAAAGAGGTTATTAAAAGGATGATTATATTAGGTGAGTATTACAGGGGTTCTTATTCAGGGACACTCGGAGTTTAGACTATTACATTATAGCTCATATGGCAAACAGAACATCTCCTCAGGCCGTAACTTTCGTTAAGACTGTTCAGATTATGGATTCGGGGCCCTCTACTGCGGCCTGAGTGCCCATGATTTAGGGTCCTCTAACCCCAATGTAGGGAACCGGGAGGGCATTGCGGAACATTTTTAGGAATTTGGAATACCCTAAACCCTTACACCCTAAACCTCACAAAAAAAAAGCCAGGTTCAAAAGCTGGTTCAGCAGCCGAACCGCTACAAGCGGAGGATCCTTCGTCGAAACAGCTCTTTTCGAGCTCTCTGGCGAAGAAGCGTCCAGTCCATCGTCCTGTCCATCGTCCTTAGCACCGGAAGAAAGGCTACAGCCATGCCATTACAAGCTGGGGCTCTTCCAGAGCTTGATCGACCTGCTAAAACCCCTGCTCACTTTGTCTTCACAAACAAGCGCCCTCTCATCAGAGCTCCAGGCTGTACGAAATGCAGAGGACATGAATGCATTGCTTCTCGAAGCTATGTATGTCCCCATGGAGTCTCAGCCAAATGTTGGCCTGGAGGCACAACTGTGCCAAAACCATCCAAACCAATATAAACCAATCAAAAACAATCAAAATCATGTTACACCCAATATATCCCAATATTTCCCATTTTTAAGAATATAGCTGTGGGAGGGGGGGTTTGTTGTGGGCGTGCCCAATGTTGCAGAGTTTTCTGTTGAGCCCAGCCAATCCCAGCCATATTTATGGGACAAGGGGCATGGGAAATAGGATGAAATAGGTATTATATGGTATTATAATCGCTGTCCCATTATATATCATTACAATCACAATTATTCACACATAGCAGGAGAAATTATGCATGGAAAGCCAATGAAAGCCCTTTTGCATCCCCATTATTCCCCATTACACAACCGTAAACCCTGAAACCCTAAAACCACAAACCCTAAAACTCTAAACCCTAAAATCCTAAAACCCTAAAATCCTAAATTCCTAAACCTCGAACCCAGATCTCCTCCCTTTTCCTGCCCCTTGTATTGAAGGGTTTAGGGTTTAGCGTTCCTGATGAAAAGATTTTCCCTAGATATTATAACCTATAGGGTTTAGGGTTTAGTCCCTGATTAGAAAAGATGTCCCAAGATATTGGAACCTACTTACGAGACTGGGGGGTATTTTGTTGTTGGGTTTGAAGCCTGGATGATCCCTCCTTGGGTACTGCCCCCACTCAGTAACAATTGGATTATATTTACAATCAGTTATCTAGGGCCCTTAATATGGCCCCTATCATAGTCTGTTAATGGGTGGGGGCAGGACCCAAACCCATCCCCTTAATTACTGCTGATGTAAAAGCCCGAATAATTGCTAGGCTTATCTCCTAAGAACCCTTCAGTAATTATCTGGGCTGCTGTTAACCCTAAACCTTAGACACTAAACCCTAGTTCCTAAACCCTAGACCCTAAACCCTAAATTGAGTTACCATAATCTGTGCATCTATTAAGTACTGGGGTTTCCTTATTATAGCAGCTTGATAAGTTCCGCAACAGCAATCCAGCTTTGGTAGACAACAACCCCAAACCCTGTTGTACTTATTGCGGCTTGGCATGACAACCCAAGGCTCCACTGATGACTTACCAAAAACGAATCGATATTTTTGGTGTACCAGGCACAATGATCCATAAAACTGTTTGGGGTTGAGGGTTCAGCCTAAGCCTTGAATTTGTTCGCCTCTGTTTTCGCATGGCGCTGGACGTTGAAGTGGCAGAGGGTTTGGGGTTACAATCAGAGGAATACAAAGTAAATAATAGGGTTTCCTCTTTTGCTATCTTTGTTTGCATTCTCAATAGTAACGCAGCAGACTACTGTTAAGATTATGATGGATACGGAGTAAATAGTAGTGCATGTTTGCCTTTTCATTGTGCTAGCTTAGATTACGCACCTAGTAACCCAGCATACTACCTACTCTTTTCTACGTAAACTGAACTGTCTCAAACAAGAATTTGGGCTCCGTGTTTCTGCATATTCTGCGCGCATTCTCCGCCGTTACCCTCTCCCCCAAGAATAAAGGAGAGGAACCGCAAAAGACCCAAAAGGTGAGAAGGATGCTTTCAGCAGTAGACGTTCAGCCTCAAACCTTCAACCCAAAGCTCTCAACCCATAAATTTCCACCTAGAATGTTAACCCTAAACTTTCAGCCCTCAACTGCCAACCCCCAACTTTCAGTCCTAAACCTTCATTCAAGGAGTTTCCTAAACCCTTAAACCCCTAAACTCCAAACCCTAAACCCCTAACCCCAAACCCCTAAACCCTTAAACCCCTAAACCCTAAACCCCTAAACCCCCTATAACCCCTCAACCCTAAACCATCCCTAAAGCCGCAGTTGCTGGATCTCATCGGTGGCTACTCGTGGCGGCGGCGCCTGGGCGATGATCCTTCCATGGTCTACCTGGAGAAGGTGGCGTTCACCAGGTTTTGGGGTTTCGGGGTTTAGGGTTTTGGGTTTTAGGGTTTAGTGTT
>CAJNIZ010044999.1:14182-28771 GCA_905231905.1 Symbiodinium pilosum
TTGGGGTTAAGGATGTAGGGTTTATAGGGTAAGGGTTCAGGAGTTTAGGGTTAGGAGCTTAGGGTTCAGGAAACTCTCTGAAAAAATCTAGAATTTCTTGTCTCTGTTATCTATGATCCTACTAACCAGCTGAAGTTGTAATTTCTACCAGGGGTGCAGGGAACTTAGAGATTTTTGCCTTTCGGGGTGCTAGGTTCCTTTGCAAAATTAGCCGGGCTTAGCGTGTGTAAGGTTAGGGCTTTGGGATTTGGGGCTTTGAGGACTTTCCCAAAAAGTGGTGGTAGGGATGTATGGGGACATAGAGGGATTCACTCAGTCATAGAATACATAGGCACACACATATAAGAAGCTGTTGGTATTCTTTTTGGGGTTTGGAACTTTGAGTCTACATAGAATAACCGGTGTACCCATAAAAGGGGGATTGCCCCGAATATTTGGGTATCTTTATCGTTGTGTAAGGTTCTGGGTTATTTTCAGGTGGGGGTGTACGAGTTGGTTTTCGGCTTTAGCACGTTGGGGTGCACGTGTTTAGACAACGTATGTGGTATACACGAGTGGTTTACTTTTCTGACATAGATATTTTTGATGAAGACATAAGCATGTACGATTTGGGTGCTTATACCTTGGCGACTAGGTATGTACTACTCGGGTACTTGCGCCCTTAGGATTTGAATTTCGGGACAAAGTCTCGCAGGTTCAGGGTTTGGGTTTAGGTTTAGGTTATGCTTGAGAGAGGTACGGTCCAGTGTTCACGGTCTCTGGTTGCTTGAAGGAGGATTATCCTCATGTAGGGGTTTTAAGGGGATCATAGACCTACGGGTCCGTATGACTTGTGAGGAAAGAGAGGGGGCGTGATTTGCTGCGAGAACGCTTTAGTGTTTCAGCATTTCGGCTTTACGTGTCAGAGCTAAGGGAAGCGGGATGTAAAAACTAGCTTTTGCTACCCCAGCGCCGCAAAATCAGGTCCCCATGAGTGTCATGTGATTCTCATAGGGTCCTTACGAAAGAAGGGTTGACATACTAGAGCCCTCTTGAAGCATCCCTATAAAAGCCTACATACACACAGTTTCTGCTTCATGTACGTAGTTCTCCAGTGCGCAGGGTTACTAACTATCCAATTCCTGGGCCCCGAACCCTCAACTCTGCGCCCTGAACCCTATACTCCCTAAACCCTATACCCTATAAACCCTATAAACCCTAAACCCTATAAACCCTAAACCCTATGAACCTTGAACACCAAGCCCTGAACTGTGTGCTTGGGGTCGCCGAAATCCTCTGCAGCGCTGCGCTATGTTTTTGAGGCTTATCGAAACTTAAACGTCCTGAGGGTTTAGGGTATAGGGTTAGTAACCAGGGACCTAAGTCAGTGGGGACTGAGGTTATTTTTCTCTTGGACTCCATTTTCATGCAAGAGGTGTGGTTCGTTGCAGGCTCCCTGGATGGCCCCAATAGTTCGGGCACCCTTAAAGGGACTATAATCTCGACGACGCTCCATAATTTGTTTCCACATGTATATCGAAAAGAACACCGCGTCTTAAGATGCTTGACCTAGTTGGTGGTCACGTGTTTCCGCTCCTTGTCCTTTCGCACATGCTTTTCCCCACTATCCCTCCTTTCTCTGCCTACCTCCCTCTCTCTCTTTCTCTCCCTCTCCCTCTCTCCCTTGCTCCTAGCTCCCTCCCTCCCGCCCGCAATTCCTTGCCCATCCCCGGTATCCAGCAACACCCGAGTGCTGGGTTGCGTTTTTCCTTCAAGAAGCAAGTTGCCGATTGTCTTTTCAAGTAGGACCTACTTCGAGGCTTAACCCGAACAAGCGCAGTTAGCATGATTGTAAGTAAGGTTACAAGCCTAGTTATGTACAAGGAGTTTCTACGCGACATGAACCACAAACGCAAAACCTTGTATACCCGTATCTATACCTATACTTGTATATACATATATAGCTGTAATCCCTGTAAATGGCCCAGTTATAAGTATCTACTAACCATAAACCTTAAGCCCTAAACTAAACCCTAAACCCTGCAAGCCAGGTCTTCACCCCAGAAGCAATCAAGCTGATCGCGGAGAAGTCCAATGTCTCAACCAAGCAGGTTGATCAGGCGGTTTAGGGTTTAGGCTTTACCTAGACCCCCCAGGTACCCTCTATAGACCCTAAGTATCCCCCAATAAAAGCTACATAGACCCTATTTTAGGGTACTTGGGGGGTCTAGGTAAGGTTTTGGGTTTAAGGTTTAGGGTTTAGGGTCTAGGGCCCAGGGGCTCGGGTTCAGGGCCCAAGGGCTTCTGAAGTTAGTACTTTGGTTTGGGATTTAGGGTATGAGGTTTAGGCTCTAGGCTTTAGGAACCCTAGCGCTGCTATGTACTTGCTGTTTAGGGTTTGTTATGGTTTTTGGTACGGGCATAAACTAGACTGAACCCTCAACCCTGAACCCTAAACTGCCATAAGGGTGACTTAGGCATAGGGTTGATATAGCAAATCTTGGGTTTAGGGTTTAGGGGTTTAGGGGTTTAGGGTTTACGGTTCAGTGGGACAGTGTGGAAGGTAGAATGCACATGAGGGGAGTCTTTGCAGAGAAGCCACTTCCTCTGTGCACTACTATTGATGGAGGAAATCCTGCACCACCCACGTGCCCTAACTCCTAGGCATTGCGATACCCCAGACTGGCGCTAAATTTCCGGCGACCAGAGCATCCTTGAATGAGCTGCATTTTAGGCATGTGGATGCGGTTCCCCAGCATTCAAGGGAAGATTTCACTAAGAATGGATGATCTAGCACGGCAGTAAGGGTCCTGGATGTATAGTAGAACGTGTTAATACTGCCTATCTTTCCTTACAGCGCTAACTACCCGGTGGCAGTAGTGCACATCACTTAGGAACCCCATTAAACTGAAATCAGCCAGGCTGCTAAACCGGGAGCTAAGGCTTGAGATCTTGGAAGTTTGTCTAAAAATTACAGGCTTCTGCCCCCTGAAGACGGATTACTGTATATAGGGTCCACATTGGAGTTTATTGCATATGGGGTCTGTACTGGGGTGTATTGTATATAGGGCCTATATTCGGGTCCCTACTTTATGGAACTCCTTCATGTCGGGTAAGGGGCTACAGGGATGTGCTGAGATTTTTGTTTGTTCTCAGTTAGGAGGACCCCGCACCCTGTAATAGTGATATAATAAGAAAAAAGAGGACCCTAATATAATCCCTACTATCCCTTATAGTCACTATTACTGGGTGGCGGGTCCACCTGAGTTCTCAGCAGCTTATCCCTAAACCCTACACCACCAGAACTCTTCAGGGCTTGGGTACCGGTGCCCAGGCTTCAGTGTGAGATTCCTGCTCAATGACTTCACGACCCCAGAAACGTATTTAGCCAATAGAAGAACTTTAACCTTTTGGGCTTCCTTTTTGGGTCTCTATAATACAGCTTAAACTTTTTTAGCACTGGTTATTGGGGAAGAGAGAGATACCTCGTATAACTCTCGTACAGGGCACTTCACATAATAGGCCTCAAAAGGATATAGGTCATTAATTAGGTGCCTGTGTTATGATGAAGTAAGGTTTCTTGGTCAAGGCTAAAGGTTAATGGTCGGTTTGGGATTTAGGATATGCGGGGGGTTGTTTCTGCAAGTAGCCTGTCTGACCCTAAGCTCTAGACCTCAGTGCAAGCTTTTGCATATGATGCGCGGCTGTGTCGAGGTTTCAGGGGTATAAGGCCATTACAAACCCCACAGTTCAGTGCTATGAATTTGTCCTGGCAGAGTTGTATAAGTCAAAATCCTAGACCCATAAACCCCAAGCCCTAACCCTAAACCGTACCTCGCAGCCTCCAAGCACACAAGTTCGGATCTTATCTTTTCTTTCTGCGTGTTCAGGTTCTAGGGTTCACATAGGTCTTCTCAAAGAAGGGTTTATGAGCATTATACGGGAGCTATGGAGACGTCCTTGCGGATGGATCTAGGGTCTATAAGATTGCTTGAGAAACGTCCATACCTCTGTTGGCAACGCAAGAAAGGCTGCTGGCTGGCATAAGATGGAATTGGGCCTACCTTCCGGTGGCGGTCCCGACCGTAAGGTTCCGTGCGAGTACAGATTCCTGTCCCTAAACCAGATCGTGGTCCAGTTGTCAGGCCTGGTCAAGTCGACATACAAGTGCTGGGCGAGAAGCTTCCCCGGAATAAGCGGTTGCAAATCCTCGAGAAGCTACATGAGATATAGTCTAACCTCCTGAAATGAAACAGGGGTTATAAATGGCAGAGTTATAAGGCTGAAGGTGGGGGTTTAGACCCTAACCCCTAACCCTGAGCCCTAGGGTTATAAGGTTGATGTTAGGAGTTTAGACCCTAAGCCTAAGCCCTGAGCCCTAGGGTTATTAAGGGTGATACTTGGAGTTTAGGCCCTAAAGCCTAAACCCTAAACCCACATGGCAAGAATTTCAGGGGCAGATCTCCTCTCTCTTCAGAGTGGAAAGGCAAGCAAGACCATGCAAAAAAAGTACTTCAACCCCCAATTACCTACAGTTTAGTAGTAATTACACGCTAATTAGTAGGTACAACCCGTAAAAACTGTATGGGATTGGTGTTGCAGGTATGACTTATTCTTTCTTGGGGTTCAGGGTTTGGGGATTGGGCTGAACCTGGTAGCTACCCGCCTGGGGGCGTCCTTGGAACTGCAGAGAAGCAGATTCCTTACTCCGCATGTATCTCTGCGGTTTTCAGGAGCCCCCTACTTCGAGAACTCCCCACACTAACCCCACTTTCAAAATCAGCAGCCCTAGAAACCCTAGACCCTAAACCCTAGACCCTATAGACCCTGAACCCTAAATCTTAGTCCTTAAAGCCTAGACTCCAAAACCCCAGACCCTACTTCGAGCCTAATCATTCAGCCGTCTACAGTAGACTGAGAGCATTGTCTGGGAACTCTCGGTTGGACATGGTTGGACGTTTTGAAGGAACAATGGGGGGCAGAGTAGGGTGCGGATTCGGGTTCAAGACTTAGGTTTTAGGTTTAGGGCTTAAGGCCTTGCGTAGAGTTTAGTGCTTAGGGTTCAGATTTGTGCATTATTGTCCCGGTAAGGTTCAACTCACGACATATTTGGGGATTTCCCACAAATAGGAGTAGCTCTTGGGGGCCCCTATCAGAAGGACTATAAGATTTTTGGGCCTTTATTGGGGTCCCCCTACTTAGGGAAACTACCAAATGTTGTTGATTTCAAATCTAGCAGCTCCCTAAGCACCTTGAATCCCAGGAATTTGACACTTCAAGAACTAGGTGGTGTGGGAATTTCTCCATGAGCAGTAAGTTAGAGGATGATGGCGGGATGCTCTAGCAAGAGCTTTACGTACCAGATGTTGCACTTGCAGACGCTAGAAAACCCCGAACCGTAGACCCCAAGCCCTTAAGTCCTGAGCCCTACACCCCAGACCAGCCCCCAGACAAACCCTAAACCCGAAAACCAGACCCGATTTCTGAACTCCAAGACCTCCCCTTCCCCAACTAGCTTGTTAACAAGGGCCTACCCGGCGCTCCATGTTAGTTTGAGAAAGGAAAATTTAAATGGAGTCCTGAAGTCTAGACTTGTAGCACCAAACCCTAGATGCCAAGCCCCCCAAAACCCGAAACCTATAGTCCCCCTTAACTAGATAGAACATGGCTTTGGGTATAATAAATAATCAGATCCCCATATATCCCATATTCTATCTACTTAAGGGGGACCATAATCCCCGACTTCGCAGATCATCCTGGAACACGACATCCTTCGTGCGGACCGACGCTGGTACATGCAGCGTAGCTGCAAGCACGTGGCGATTTGGGTATACAGGGGTTAGGGCATACCCTAAACCCTAAACCCTAAATCCTATAGTAGTTTCCATTTTCTTTGCCATTATCCCTATATACCAATTGCATTTAGCATTTAAGTAGAGGGTACATAGGATGCTGCGGGCTGATAGGGGTTTAGGGTTTAGGGGGTTAGACGCTAGACCGAAACTACCAGCATCAACCAAACCCCGAACCCTAACCTCCCAACACGTGTCTCAAGTTTGTATGGCCGGCCAAGCCATTCCGGCGTTAAGAGAGTGCAGCTTCGACGTGTTGTTTTTGTTTTAGCCAGGTAGGTTTCCTATAGTCCTTGATGACCTTTACAATCATTAGAATACAGAACATTAGCGTTTGCAATATGCCTGCTTAGGTTTTTAGGGATTACGGTTCCGATTTGCCGACCTAGTCTTCTGGTTCCAGGGTAGAATCCCGAGGTTACTGCAGACACGCAGTTTAGGGTTTAGGGTGTTGGGACTGCTCATAAGGGTTCATGAGGGGTTCAGGAGGCCCCTTGAGCAGCTTGTGAATTTTCAAGGAGGAATTTGGGGCCCATCCCAGGTTTCCTCAAACCCTAAAACACTACACCCTAACAGCCGAAACCCCAAAACCTACCATGCCTGCCATGGCAGAATGCTCCGGCATTGGAAATGTAAGGCTACGACCGACTCATGGGAATGCATACTACTGGAAGGTTCATGGGGCTTAGTAACTATACTTCCAGCCGGGCTTACATCTCTAGTAATAGTCTCCCTAACTGGACTTATGTAGGCTACCCAATGATACTTAGTGTGTTTGACGTGTTGATCTAGGGTTTAGGGCTTCGGGGGTTCGTGGATTCAATGATATTAAAGGCTTCACGAACCCAAAACCCTAAACTCTAAACCCTTAAGCCTAGACTGTGTTTTAGGATACGGGTTGATAAAGAGGCGGGCCCGGGTTCTAAGACAGGAGGGTTTAGGGTTTAGGGTCCGGTCATCTTCGAATTATTTTTTGTAGTCAGGTACAGGTGACATTTGGGGGCTGTTGGGCTGTTGATTGTATAATGGATGCGCCTTGCAATGTAAGTAAACGTACCGGGGCTTATTCCCTAGATTATTATATGGAGATGTTATTCCCTTATTCCCTACTAAGAACCAGTAAGTTTGTTATGGCTTGGGGCTTTGGATTCTTGTTGGTACTCCCAAAACTGCATTGCAGTGGCAGGTCTAGGTAGCTGGGTTGGCCTTTGGGATACTTGAATAGTTATTTTCCCTTATTATTTTCATAATGCCCTAAACTAAACCCTAAACCCTAAACCGCGGTGTTTTAAAAGGGTTCCAAAGGCCAACCAAGGTGGAGCCTCGGGTGGTGGTCTTGGCTTTGAGCTGCTGTAGTGTCTCACGCACGTCTGAAGACCCAGACCCGAATTATCAGGCCTTTAGCCCTATAGTCCCCCTCAAGTAGATAGAACATGGGGTATTTGGGGATCTTATTATAATATACCCAAAGCCATATTCTATCTACTTAAGGGGGACTATAAACCCTAAACCCTTAACAACGTTTCAACCTCAAATCAGCAGGGAGCTGAGGTCGAATAGCAGGGTTTAGGGTTTAGTGTTACTGTAGACCCATGATTACGCCTCCTTTTAAGGGCCTTTATATTAGGATCCCTATTATAATCCCTATTTAGGGGGGGGATATTCATCAGGGGTCTACATTAGGGTCGGCGGTTCTGTGGCATGGATCCTGGGCTTTGACGCGTTCGATGCTAATCCGAGTATGCTACTGGCTTAAGGTTTAGGTCATAACCCAGAGAAATCTAGAACAATCCATGTACAGTCCCTAGACCATAAAATCTCAAACCCTAATTCCTCAAGTACCCTAAATCCCTAAAACCTAAATTCCTGAATCCTGGCTCCCTACACCCGTAACGCTTCCTCGTGAAACTCACATATCCCTAAACCTGAAACCTCTAAACCCTAAATCCATCACCACTAATCCCCTAAGATTAAATACTACCAACACACAAGAATATGAAACAATGGGGAGACCTTAAATCCATCACTAAAACCCTAAAGCCACTAAACCCCCAAACCCTATACCCCAAAACCTAAACTCCAAATCCTAAACCCTAAACCCAACCCACTTTAAAGATATCTCGTCTTAGCACCAGGATCCTTCGGCAGTTCAACCGCCCGGAACCGAAAAGCTTTGAAGATCGCTCTTTTATGGCCGAGTGCGCTTGCGGATCTTAGGGTATGGGGATGTACGGTTTAGAGATGCAAGGCTTATGAATTTAGGATTCAGGGTTTCGGGATATGGGGTTTAAGGACGTAGGGATGTAGGCTTTATAAATGTTTGGGATGTAGGTCCCCTTGGAGCATATACAGGGATATGTAGCACGAAGATATACAGGGGAATATAAGGGCCGTACAGGGGGTTACTTAAGGCCTATGGAGTTTAGCGGCTTTCAGGGGCCGAGAACGAATTGGGGGCTAGTTCAAGGTATGACGCACGCAAAATCCTGTATCCTGCTATGGCTGTTCCAGGCATTTTATGTCTACCTACGGTTTCTCTACCTAGAGCAAGCTTGGGGCCTTAGCTTCTTTTGAAGGGGTCCTCGGTTTACAGGGATAAAGGGAGTGTACTTTGAAGAATCTGTGGTTGAACTTGCAATGGCACTCTAATGGAAAAGAAAATGTCTAGTTCAAGTTGAGATGTGGGGCTGGATTTCCTCGCCTACCCCCGACAAAGGGATTTATTCTAGTTACCCTGAACCCTAAACCCCTATACCTAAAACAAAAGTCTCGCAGTACTTCAGTTAAGTCTTGGGGTCCTCTCCTCGACTCCTGGCACGCGGCACTATGCCTTGGGTCCATGCTAGGGATACATATTATATACGCGGCATAGGTTTAGGGATCAGGGTATAGATATGTACATATATACATGAGCGTGGGGTTTTTGGTAAAGATATATGAGCTATAGTTTAAGCTCCTAGTATCCCCCTTAGTAACCCCTCTTTTATAGTCCCCTATATAATCCCCTAGATAACCCTCTTTGAGGAGTTTAGATCCTAAACCTTAAGCCCTAAACTCTATATAATCCCCTATATAGCCCCCATGAAGGAGCTTAGACTACAGCTCATATACGCATAGGGATATGTAGCTCATGGACTTGGAGGATGTTCTAGGGTTTGGTGGACTATCCGCAGTGCCCGTACACAAGGTTTAGGGTTTAGGGTTTTTACTTTTTCAAGGATCTAGTCTAGGTGAACCTGTTGGCATCTTAATCGAGTTGTACAGGCCTTGACGCGCCATGAAAGCAATGCCAAACACCGAATCCTAAACTTCTAGACTTTAAACCTTGAACCCTAAGCCCTACCCCCAAATTCCGAGGGAAAACACCCATAGTATCGTCCCAGATTCAGTGCACAACTACGGTATAGGCACCTCAGGTAGACCTTAACAATCATGTTGGTACTCATCGGGCTGCCCTACATCACAATCGCAAGAAGCCTTTATGTACGTCCAGCTTCCATGTCATTCGCCATTTTCTTGTCAATGTGATTGTCCAACTTATGCAGGCCCTTGTAGTGTGGAGGTACGATCGCCCCTTCTCGCAAGCTGAGCTAGATCAGCGCGAGGAGTACCTGCCTCGGGTTGGGGTTTTGAGAGTGTCTTTGGATATCGGGCGCGTGGCTTTGAAAGGTTTGAGGGCTAATTGTAGCTATTCTCGGGACCAAATTCGGAGATGGTTCAAGACGGTTCATGTGAAGGATTTTTTGAATTTCGTGCAGTATGTTCAAGGATAAGGGGAGGAGGTATCATACTGGGAGCTTAGAGAATCTGAGATTTCCTTTGTGGAGCTTGTATATCTCTAATTCGGTATCCCATAGTCGTAGGCCCGCTACACAGAGGGATCCCTACCATCCCTGCCATTCAAAAGAGATGGGACTTGGAGCCACAGTCAATAGGGTACTATCATTCTCGTAGATGCGCCGCGCAGCTATCAAGGGTGGCAGCTGCGTTAGAGATTATCCAGGGTCTTTTGCAGGGACCTTGTAGCTTGTTGGGGGGCACAATCAGGACATATAGGGACTTTAGGAGCACCCCCCCACCCTGTAATAGTGGTATAATAGGAATATATGAGGACCCCAATATAAGCCTTATTATCCATAATAGTCACTATTACTGGGTGGGGGGTCCACCTAATAGGGACTATACAAGGGCTATATAAGGTGATGGGACTGGAGTCCTGTCTGGCGGTCCCTCTGAATTATTCCCTTGAGATTAAAGTTCAGGGTGCAAGTTTAGGGTTTAGGGTTTTAGAGAATAATCCCCTTGAGATGAAAGTCCAGGATGAAAGTTTTGGGTTTGCGGCTTAAGCTGAAGGTGTGTAGGTGCAGGGTTTAAGGTTTAGACGGTCGGCCTGGGTTTGACGTAGTTGTACCTTTGCCAGCCTGTTAGTTGTGGTGGAGAATTCATGGGATTACTGGAGACCCTCAACCCTAAACCGACTGCACTGACTGAGTCCGTTTTAAGCTAAAGATCTTCGCCCGCACGCAGAGTTTGGAGTTTCTGCTGCCTCCAATATACTAAAAATCCATAGGTTTTGGAGGCTAGGGTTTAGGGTTTAGGAAGCCTCCAATATACTATAACCCTTAGCACAGGGACCCCGTAACGTCACCCCTATTTTGGGAAACCCAAATACGTGAATCTCCTTCCCTTAAGATTAGACCTCCCACCCACCCCCTAATATTAAATACTCCGCATTGTGGTATATTATAGTTTATCGGGAGCATTTGATATTGGGGGTGGGGATGGTGGGCCTAAACCCTCAACGCTAAACCCTGAACCCTAACGGGGAGTGCGGGGGGCTTTAATACCAGGGGGAGGGGAGTACTGAAAGCCAAACCACGGGGGACCAAAGGAAAGCATCTTAGAATTCTTCTGCGTTCGGGCTGAGGAGTTTAGGGTTTGGGGGATCTAGGATTTGGGGGATTTAGGGTTTAAACCCTAAATCCTATACCCTAAACCCTAACCCGCATAGTTGGGGCATGCCTCGAGGTGAGGGGTCTACTACAGGGGGAGCTTGAAGTTAGGGCTTAGGGTAAGGTAGGGCTGTAGCGGGGTTCAGACTTCCAGGCCACAATATGGAGTATGCTTAGTTCCTCATGTTGCTATAAATTTCAACCCAAGGCCCCAAATCCTAAACCCCAGATCGGGGTCTTTCTAAATTAGGAGTCCCGTTTTAGGGTCCCCCTGATATACGGATTCTAATGGGAGGTCTCTGCTAGGGTCGCCCTATTCATGGAAACTGCCAAATACCTACACCCGTAAAACTGAAAAATCGCTGAGCGTCTCCATTTCTTCGGGCATATAGAGCGCACCAGTAATCCCTCATATTCCAGATACATATCCCGCGGGTCCCTACAGCCTCCTCCATTTCAGAAACTTCCATTCGGCTCCTAAACCTGGAGCCCTAAACCCTAAACCATGTTTCAGGTACTCGGAGAAAATTCAACGCCAGCAAAAGGGTAAAGCGAGACCTCGAGTCGCCAACTTAGATGCTGTTGGAGTGTTTGGGGCTGCGAAGTGTAAGAGGTTCAGGGATTTAGGGTTTAGGGTATTCAGGGTTTGGGGGGTAGTACGGTAGGGCTTGGGGTTGAGGGCCTTAGGTGTTACGGGTGTGCATAATGTGTAGGGTTTAGGGGCTTCAAATGATGAGCATCACATACAAAAGCAAACAACAGAATGGACGCCCGGCTTATATATGGGGGTTCATAAGGTTCATGTTGAAGTTAGAGCCGATCTACTGAGTACAGGATTTGGGAGTATATAGTATTACGGGGCTGTAAGGTTGCGAGCTTCGCAGGGAGCCGGGCGTGGGTTATTTGAATTAGGGTTTTGGGTTTGGTTGTAGGGCCAATTGCCTGAATCGAAGGTTTCTTTGCTCATTACATCGGGATTTTGGGTATGGACGCACTTCGGCATTACCTGGGCAACTGGGCTTCAAGGGTTAGTAGGTTAGACTTCCACTTTCTCTAACGCTAAGCCAAGCCCCAAATAGGCCGTGATAAAAGATCTGAACCCTAAACCCTGAATCCTAAATCCTCAACCCTCAACCCTGCAAAAAACCTCTGAACCCTCTTTTATAATAGGGCAGCTCTCTACATGATGAAAAGGGTTTAGGTTGTAGGGGTTGACGGGCTCAGGTGTTTAGGGTTAAGGGTTTAGGGTTTACGGTTTAGGGTAGAGGTCCGTGAGTGCAGAGTTTCAGCTGTCTTCGTTTAGCCTATACGACATCTGGAAGACATTTCACGCAACAAAGATTGGGCAAAAGTGGCCATGGACTTATGGCTACTGAGTATACTGAGGGGACACAAATTTTGAGAAGTCTTAAATACTATGAGCGATGGTGGGCATCCCCACTCATGCGAAGTCTCCATCCATTGATGGGCCTCCGAACTTCCAACTCCACGCCTCGCTGATGATAATAGTAGCAACAATAGTAAGAATGATAGTAATAGTAATAGCAATAGTAATAGTCATAGTAATAGTCATAGTAATAATAATGGTAATAGTAGTAGTAAGTTAGTAATAATAGTGGTGGCAAGGGGTCGCTGTGGAGCGTGGCATCCTTCAGCCTGATAGGACTGGTCAACATGAACGTCGCCTACTGTACCATCACGGGCACAAGATCTGCATCAGGAGACGGTTCCAAGATGAGGATCAATGGCATCCACGGCACGGTGCCTGTCCCCGAGACCATTAACATTATAGTATTTGCGGCCTCAATTTTAGTAGTTGGGCCCTAAAACCCTATTATTTGGGTCCTTGGACCTCTCATATAGTCCCCATATATCCCTATATATCCCCCTATAACCCCTTTAAAGGGACCCTGTTATTTTGGGTCCTTGGACCCTTACTTGGAGGGTCAGGGGGACTTAGTAAGTAGGTTAATAATGGGGATAATTAGGGTTACTATATGGGTTATAGGGGTTATTAACCTACTTACTAGTCCCCCTGACCCTCCAAGTAGTGCGTAAGCATGAGGGCGCTCATCGCTGCGGCAACCTTGAAGGCCACACAAGGCTTGGGTTTATATATGGGTGTTATATATAGGAGTTATATATAGGGGTTATATATAGGAGTTATATATAGGGGTTATATATAGGGGTTCTATAGGGGTTATGTACATAGTGGTTATGTATAGGGGTGTTATATAGGGGTTATATAGGGGTTGTACATTGCTGTTACCAGGACCTTCCTTGTACCCTTTATTGGGGATATGTGGTCCCTAATAGCAGGTACTTAGGCCCTAATTGAGGGTAGGAGGAGGGTCTAGNNNNGGGTTATATAGGGGTTATGTATAGTGGTTATGTATAGGGGTATTATATAGGGGTTATATAGGGGTTATATGGCTGTTATATATAGGAGTTATATAATATAAGGGTTATATAGGGGTTATGTATAGTGGTTATGTTTCGGGGTGTTATACAGGGGTTGTATTGGTGTTAAAAATGGAGTCATATAAGGCTTGTATATAGGGGTTAAAAATAGTGGTTAGGTATAGGGGTTATGTATAGGGGTTATATATAGGGGTTATATTGGGCTTATGCCTTTCTTAGCAGGATGAGCCGCGCGGAGACCACACCTGCGAGCCGCACCTTACTGCCAGGTTCAACTCGCAGCCTCTTACACTCCCGGAAACTAACATGGAAACTCAAAAGGGATAAAGACTACAGTCCTGCTAAAAGGGGGCTATATGGATTTCCATGTTGGCTTGGGGGAGTGTACTAAGATGGAGGTCAGCGGTGCCAGCACCACGGGATCCAAGGTCTCGGTGTCTGGGTGGGGTGCTAGGTGCCCCCAATGATGTTTTTCAATTTGTCGGCCCAGTGACAACCCTTAAACCCTAAAACTTAAGCCCTAAATCCTTCAGCCCTCAACCCCTAAACCTGAAGCCCTTGAACCCCAAACTCCAAAGCTTAGCTGTGTGCTTACCCGTGAACATATACCTTGCAAGATGCTATAACCTAGTCTGGAAACACTGCAACGAGGCCATGCTCAAACACAAACTCTGGTTTAGGGTTTAGGGACATGTCCTGTTCTGGAGCCTGTATGACCCAACACCTAGTCCCTAAACCCTAGACCCTAAACCTTTGAGCTGTGGCCCAGCTTTCCTGGATCTGGTACCGCCACCCGAGTGTCGGTGGCAATCGCTGGTCAACGCGGCCACCGAAATGGTGCGCCCGATGGGTTTAGGGTTTAGGGTTAAGGGTTTCAGGAATAAGGATTCAGGGCTTGTGGTTTTTGTGCTTATAGCGTTACGAGTTTAGGGGTTTCAGGGTTCAGATTTAAGGCTTTGAGTTCGATGCTTCAAGGTTTGTGGGCTCGTGCTGGGGCTCGCGAAGAAAAACTACGCGGGCTGGTCTACAAGTTGTAAATGCTTTGGGCTTCAGGGGTTCAGGGTTTGGGGCTCTTTAGTGCTGCCGGTTGAATTCAGAAGGGTTTTTTTCAGTATTGCGTGTATTGCTCGTTAAAACTAATGTTCTCGTTAAAACTAGCGTTCCTAGCAATGCTCCTTTCAAATTAATAGCGTTTCTCGCTCTGGGCTTTTGAGAGGGTGTTCAAAACAAGGTCTACAGGCTGCTTACCGTAAAAGTGGAACTAGGTAAACATCACAGGGATTTTAGTGCTCCTCCTGTGATGGTTGTTCCTAGGCAACCGTGAGAGTAGTGTTTAGCAGATCTCGCGGTCATGCTGATTAGAAGCAGCAGCAGCAGCGGCGGCG